>JADDOH010012020.1:0-10918 GCA_016648135.1 Agrypnia vestita
CCACAAATGATTTGACATGAGAAAACAAAATTTATTTGTGATCACCAGAAATATCTTGGAATGCTTGTTCTCACACTAGTGGCATCCAATATTTTCATCGTTGTTAAACGCAAGAACAATTTATATGTAATAAAGGTAGATATATTTTAAAATCTTAATATTAAATTATGTAAAAATTTAATAATAAATCATGGTGAAAAATAATTTGAAATATATTTTTTAATAAATACACACGATGGGTATTTAGACTTGGAGAAACATTTGAAGAAATTCGTAATTATATTTGAGATAATGTAAAGTAGCGTCGGTGTTATATACAAGGTGTCCCATATCTCGACGTGTGATAGATAGATAAGTCATAATGCGTTAACAGAAAAATATATAAAAAATCTAAGTCATGTGTTTTAAAAATTGTAAGCATTTAAAAAAAAAAATTAAAATCTGTGACGGTCTTTTCACTCATGTTGCTGCAAATCTTTATTTTTCTTCATTTTTTTTATTATTTGTAATCCTGAATCAATGCTTCTGTAAACTTTTGTCCAAAATTCAAATCCAACTGCTCCAGGTTGGAAGAAAATTTTACTTTTTGACCAAACCAAGTATTCAAAATCAATACTTTGCCAAGTTTTAACCGACTGTTTATTTTATTTTATTAAATATTTTTCTGATAACTATTATGAATATCATGAGTATCACCCGATTTCGGCTTGACACCGAGATACGGGACACTCTGTACATTTTAGTAGAGATTAACCAGACCAACAATTTTTGAGAGGTTCACATTCCTTATAGATTAGAAAAATCTTCGAAACATTCTAAACTATATCGTCTTTGTTTTTTTTTTTCAAATTTAATTGAATTTTTTCTCTTGCAATTTGTAAAAATAATTTTCAAGTTATAAAATAAGTAGTCAAGCAACTTAATTGCAAAAATATTACCTTTATAATTTTTAAATACAATAAAAAAATGCGCGAGAAAATTCAAATCATTAAATACATGAAAACTTGATAAACCCCCAAAAAATTCCGGATTTTTTTTCCTACATTTTGCACGTTTTTTTTTTTTCATTTAAAAGGTATTTTCAATTCCAATAATATTATGTGGTTACATGGTCTGCGCGCCCGCTGCACAAAATTCTAAGATGAGTATCACCGGGCGGAGCCAGAATTATTTATAGGTGATCACGTGCTCTTGTATTAACATATCTCGTATCGTCCGATGAAATATATAATTAAATGATATAAATTAAATCAAGTTTTATTGGCGATGTTGCGATTCTTCACAACAAATCGTTCATTGATATTTAAATTATCGTAATGTTCCTGAAAAAAAATATTGTCACGGTGTCGTGGCGGCGAGAGACATACAAATGGCAGTATCTATAATTTTCGTAATTACTAATAACTAGCTGTAACCCGTGAAAAATGACGGAACATCTTTAATATCCTTTTGGCGGACTAAGACGTTCAAGCCCCATCTGCGGCCGATTAATGTTTTAGCCGTGAATTCGGATGAAATTACGGACGTTACACGAAGTTACGGGGACAGACAGATAGACAGACGGACAGATGGATGGACAGCCGGATAGATAACGAAATTATTATGTTTGATTTTTACTCTTTATATATATTTGCACACAGTGCTGTGCGGTTGGGTTAGGTTATTATTCATTTTTGGTCAGTCTAACACGTGATGTCATATCCTGTATAGGTTCGATTGAGTAGCTTGTTAGTGTAGTTGTCATGGCGCTCGCCAAGTGATCTGGTGGTCGGTAGATCAAGCGTTATTCCAAGACACCAGTAATTTAGTCCTATTTTCATTGCACAAGCGTTTAGCTTAGTTTGAAGTTAGTAAGAATTAAAAAAAAAGAAAATAAAGAAAAGAAAAAGACTCCTTTTCGGCGGTCTGTCCAACAAACGACGTCATCTGTCATCATAAAAACATGAATTAACGATTTTTCCCTGTAGTCCGATCTCCTGCCACTTATAAAATAATCCAAATGGCCATCCCGAATAAAGTATAAACAATACGCAGCCCAGTGAGCAGAGAGGGGCGCTGTCAAGTGAGAACTGAGATGGGTTAGACAATAGGTCGAAACGTGGAAGGGCTTACCTTCTATCGGTCCTACAAAATTTACTTTCATTTAATAATGAACCGACTTTTTTAATACTGTTTGCGGCAAAACAAATCGCTTACTTCGTAATAAATTCCTTTGCCCATTATTTGTGTAATTTGTCTTGATATGCTTTTATTTCTCTTACATTAACACTTTACCGACACTATTTTTGATGATGAAATAGATCTGTGAGAAAAAACTAGTGATGCGTAGAGATTTTCATTCTAAGCAAAATGCTGTATGTGCTTAAATGAAAAATAAGGAATAAAACAAAAGTCTGACGTTATAAGAACGTACAGGAAGGTTTTCACAAGTTCGACTCCTTCTGAGAGAGGTTTCTCGCGGTTCCCTCTCTACAGTGGGAAGATCTTCCAAGTTCCACTATCAAATCTCTCCCATTCCAACAAAACTGGTGTAGCTAGAATATCTAAACTCCTATTGAGGTAGGTACATTATTTGCCTTGTATATAGCAAGCAAGGTCTAAAATAATTACGTTTGTAAATAATAACTGTAAGTTTTAAATAACAAAGTGTCGACACTTTACTCAGTGTTGCGAATATTACAAGTCTTTGCTAATAGCTATGAAACACCCTATATATCACTATTCAATATAATGTACCAGATAAAGGTAAATTATAAAATCTCACAGAGAGGAAGCTATTTATATGAAAAACATTTATGGAAGTCTTTTTATAGGATGTCCCAGGGTTTACGACCTATGATTACTCAAAACAATGCAACGTTTACCAATTCCATCGTAAGAACACCCATACAATATCAAGTCCCATATATGTTCTAAATCTGATTTCCAAAACCTTTCGATTATTTGAAGGGACTATGCTAAAAATACCTGTAGTCTTTTCTCATGAACTAGTTATCCATAGAGTTTGCAGTTGATAATGATATCTCTATATTTCATAATATTAATAGGTACTGATAAATATTTTTTAAATGTATAGATGATATTATTCCGAATTATTTAACATTAATTAATCTTAATTAATTAATAATAATAATGTTATAATGTAGCCTAACCTAACAGTTCCCATCAAACGTTTTCTCTAGGTGTCAACATACAGAAGGACATAAGTATTATATTATATAAGATGAGACAATCCAAATCTTGCAGTATCTCACTGGAGTACATGTGTGAAGTCTATTAATTTGGCAATTTCCGAATTACGCAGCCATTTGTTTGTTCCAGAACGTGGCCGAATATTCCCGGGGGCTGTGGCGGGAGGCGGATGTCACTGCCGATTAAACAGCCGAACCGGAAAAAGAAACAGAATTTTAGTTTCCACAGAAAGCCAGCAGCGGAAGAATCGGAAATACGGAGTTACATTCGATTAGATTGAATATAATGTGCATATAAATTAATATACATCATTGGGTAATTATGGAGCTAATATCTGACTGAGCGAAACATAGTAAAAGGTCCATGACAAAAGACCCATGCGATAAGTGATCCACGCGAAATAGCCTGGTTTGGATTTATGGATATCATATACAATTTTTAAGAAACACTATACTATACTAAACACGAAACACAATAGTTCCAGATTATGAAAATATTCCTTTAAAAAAGTTTCGAAAAATTCATAGGCTACTGGACTGTTATATTTTTATTTTGAATTTCCTTATTGAAAATAAAATTAATAAATACATGTTACAGTGACAGTGAATATTACATTTTTTATATGTGTTTAACTGTACCCAGAGAAATTAAAACTTGCTTTTGGGGACAGGAGTATACAATGCATAATATTAGAGCACGAATGATTATTATGTATAAGGCAATAAATGGAACAGTATAGAGAAATATTAACATCATAAAATAAATATTAGTGAATCAAGTATACAAATTATTTTCAGAGTACAGTTATTTTTTAAATCTAACAATTTTTTGTTTTAATTATTATATTTGTTTAATGGATTTCTTGAATTTTGTATATTGTTCTTCAGTTCTGATATTCGATATTATTCGATAAATTATTGAAAAATTTAACAACTAGATATTGAACATAAGATATTGTTCGCCAGCAATATTTAATATTCATTCTAATTAGATTTACATTAAATAGAACAAAACTATTCTTATGTAAAATATCCATGCAATGAATTTTTTACAAAAATCGCAGCACGTTAATTATCCATTACAAGTATTATTCCCTAGTAAATTCAATTTTTCAAAACTTATATTCAAATAGATTCACTTTAATTTCGGACGTTTTATGTAAGTATTCCACATACTCATCTCTCATCAAATAATAATTAAAACTGTTAATAAATTGAGGCAAAGTTTTAAATACTTAATTTGTATTATTCATCGATTTTAATCTTAACGTTGCACAAGGATAAATTGAATTCTTTCACCAGTTGGATATTCGGATGTCGCCAACGTCATTTAATTCACCGCTGATATAAATAAATTTGATAAAATCAACGAAGTGTTAATTTGACGACGGTGGAAGCCTTCCAAAATTCATAACAGATGATCGGTTATAAATCGCCCACGCAAGAATTGCGCTTAAGGATGCTGTATCCGCTTACTCATCAGCGCACATCATTATGATGTTTCAGATTTACGGCTTATGTTCGATACCATACTTATGCGTTAACCCCACAATCTCACATGACGACAGAACCGTCTTAGCGTGGAACGTAGACGATAGAATGATTGTTTATATTGATTCAAGACACAACAAATGAAAAGCCTGTGTACGTAATATATTTAAAAAAAACTCATGGATACTACGCTGCACAAGTTTAGTAATCTTTATTTCAATTTTAAAATTCTTCATACACTGAGTTTTTTTGACAGCTAACTTTCATTTATGTTTATGGGAACACTAACTAACTAACTAACCACCACGCTGCTTCCCCAAAAGGGTAGGCAGAGTGGATAGAACTCCATATTCTTCTTCTTGACACACCACTTTTGCTTCGGCTATATTTATAAATTTTCTCATACATGTTTAACGGTTATTAAAGCATTTAACAGGGTCATTCTCAAATACTGTAGTATCTGATCATACTACGTCCTTCAATTTATTTAAAGAAAATGCACACATTTTACAAATATGAAAATGTTTATTATTTGCTCATCACAGTTTACATGGAATGCAGTTTAATAAAGTTAATAAATTCAAATATCAGACATTTTGTAGCGATGAGAGTTAAGAAAGTGAAATAGATAGTGAAAAATCGAAGCTCACGCTGACGTTTTACGTTCCCTATATAGTGCGGTGATAAGAAAATCCGAACTGAGAGTCAAGACCACACTGACTATTTTCAAATCTGTGTTCTGGCACAATCTTAATGTATGGTCACCAAATATGGATCCTAATAGAGGGAACAAGAATCCAGTCCCCGAAATGAGAGCGAGACACTATCCACTCTTTCCACTCACTCTTCCCTTTGTCACTCTTTTCATCAGTGTGACCCCCCAAGGAGGATAGCGAGAGTCATACTGATAGACAGAGTGAGAAATGCCAACGTCACACACGCGGCTTGGAGTCCCTACTCCTAGATACAGAAATCACAAATGAGATGGCTTGGACACGTGCTAAGATACATGTGCCAAAGGAACGAGTATCAAGAATAATCCTCTTGGGAACCCTGGAAGGAAGGCGAACAGTGGGTCGCCCCAGATTAAGCTGGTAGATGTAACCGAAAAAAGTAAATTAAAAAAAAAATCTTGACTAGTTAACATGAACTTAACCAGCAAAGTAGGGGAATATGAAAGCACCTCGTCAAGTCTTTGGATCTCCGACCCTACAAGGACAACTAGATGAAGATGTCGATGATTTACGATTCCCTGTAGCATATTTTCCTCAGTGGTACCTAAAAAATTTTTTTGATATGGTCTAAATATTAACACATGCGTCACTGCACAAAATATGATTTAAATGGCTAACATCCATCACCAGAACCATTTTTCGAGAGCAACAAGTTTGCTGAATAATGATGGAACCAGGGTCAAATTACAAACTTACCGTAGGATTTCATTTTTCACTTTTATCATTTTTTAAATTATTGTTTCGGAGGAAGATTTAGGTATAGAACTACAAAGTCACACATTTGAACATAAAACAGAACTAAAAACCTGTTTTTTTTTAATTCTCAAAAAAAAACTATTAAAATATAATGTAATGAACAGTAAAAAATAATATATAGGTATATATGAAAATAAAAACACACTTTTTTTTAGTTCTACTTATTTTATTTTTGTGAGACGCGTTTCGCCTTAATAGAGCACCGTATTTTACATTCGATGATTTGAAAAGAAACGGCAATATAATTTTAAAAATTAAAATCCGTATAATATAAGTAATTTAAATATTTAAGCAGTTCTTTCAATGATTTTTTTAAAAAAAAGTTTTTGAATATAAAATAATTAGATTGATAAATATATAATGCCCTCATAAAACGGAACGCAGCTCACAAAATGAAATAACTAGAACTAAAAAAAACAAGCGTTTTTTTATTTTTATATAGACCTACATATTATTTTTTACTGTTCATTAATTTTTTTTTAATAATTTTTATTTTATTTCATAAAAACAGAGGCGCGACCACGGAATACACTTCAATATTCTAACTATTTTCAAATTAAGCTAAACACTTGCGCTATAAAATAAGGACTAATTGGTGTCCTGGAATAAGATCGAACTACCAACCACCAGATCACTAGGCGAGCATCAAAATCATTACATCAACAAGCTACTCGCTAATCAAAAATATTTTATTTACAAGTTTTTATTCCCTTTATATTAACTCGTGGCGTCTGCTTGTCTCCTTGTCTGACGAAAATATTTGGATCCATTTTTAACCCCTTTCCCGTGATCCAATCGAGCTGAAACTTTGCAAGCAGACTCGTGGCGACGATCAACAAGATCTATCAAATGTTCGTTAAAAAAAAATTTATAAATTTTTGGATTTTTCAAATTTTGATCTTAATAAGTTATATGAAATAATAAGTTGTGTGAAAATATTTCAACGCGTCTGGTAGGTGCGGAACCAGATTATAGTATAATTTTGGATTTTTGGGATTTTTTTATTACTCTCTTTCGTAGCGTCGCCCGACCGAAGCCCAACGCGTAGGTTAAGCGAAAAAAAAATGTTTCAACTAATAAATGAGAAATGGAGTATAATAAAAACTTAGTTTGTATAGGTTACTTTTTTTTTAAATTTTATCATGCAAGTTTAAATTATTATACACGTTTAGTATTTTTTTATTTTAGGTTTCAGCATTACATTTAATAGAATTCTGACAGCCGATTGCATAATAAATATTTATTTAATCACATATTCAAACATATATTATAAACTGAATTGATCTTAAGGGATTAATATATTGGGCAACGAACCAATGGAGTTATCAGATAAAAATGACGTGTCGGGATGTGAAGTCAACACCCTTTCCTAGGAAAGTTAACGAATCAAACTTGTTTTCACAAACGACTGTAGATCACAATTAAAAAAAACATCGTCCACATCAATGGCTTCATATCCTCATAAATATTACGGAATAAATTTAAAGGTCTGGAGTCAATTTTCGTCTGCTACAAATCACAAACATAATACATAAAAGGTTACTCGAATAAATCATATATTTATTGCTTGTGACTTTTTTGAACATGGTAAAAATATCAAAGATCACATACATATAAATATATTTAGCTTATTTAAATAAATAAATGTATATTTTAGAACGGCCGATTATTCATTTTAAAATAAAACTTACAATACTTTACGTGACGAACATTTCTTTCATTGATTCATTTGTCCTATCTTTTATACAACAAATAACTAAACAATAAACCGTAAATAACAAATCTCGCCCTTTCTAACTGTCACAAGTCACAATTTTACATTTACAATTTTAAAAATTTTACAAAATTCTACACTGTTTACAGTGAATTGTAAGTCGCTGAAAAGGTTTTAGAATGGTCCACTGGATTCTGGAAGCATCGCGAGTGATATTGACTATAAAAGGACGGGCCACTGCGCAGTTAGTTTTTGATTTTTTCGCACAGATAAAACGGTGACTCAGTGTAACCAAGCGGCAATAAATTTGACGAGCGATTTTAGTGTGCATACTGACATGTGAGAAATGTTGTATAGTAATCACAGCGATAGAAACCTTTGAATAAGAATTTCTGCATACTGTAACGTATCCACCTGTACACCTAAGCTAAATACCTAACTATAAAGTTTAATAATATAAGTTTTACGAAAAGCCCAAAGCTCGAGACTTTAAGCTACCGCATCGAGCTTTATTACAACTTTTGAGACTTTTAAGCACACACTTTATGCTTTAAGCTACTAGATAAAACTTAAGTCAAACTTGGAACTTCGGAAGTATATTTACATGAAAGCTAATATTATTTTTTTTTTTGTTAAGAATTTATATTTTCAAAATTGGCCAGTCGTGATCTATCTAGTGGTTAGGAAAATTCCCCCTCCGTTGTGTCCGTAGCTATCCAAAATTCTTTTGATATGTGGTGAGATTCGTATTCTTATTAACGCGACTAGACTAATATAGATCGAATTCCTACCTAACTATGGAAATAACAAACGCACGTAACTAATCCGTACTCGTCCTTCTAGAAACCGCTCTAGAATTCTACAGTTTCGCCTATATGAGAGATAGCCGATATCGTCCACGTCCGGAGTTGGCCTAAAAGCCAATTATATGCGGCGTAGCCTAGGAATAAACACTAGTAGCAAAACTCCCTTACATTGAACCGCCATAACTATAATACCATCGGGGTTAAAATACTGTAATATAAAACAATACCATCGTTGCCAAGTTAACGGCATACGCTAAAGATTCCGCCCACATTGATTATCAACATCTCATAATAGCCGCTTAGAACAGTGTCAGCACAACCACATGCGGCACCCATTTATGACAGATTTACAAGATATAATAGCATACGTTAAATTCAAAACACAAGTAAGAAACCTACCGATAGCGCGTCTCACGTTGTCCAATCTGCTCAATCTGTTCATAGTACATAGTAGGGGAAGACAAACATATTTATATTCACAACAACTAGGCGCAACAGAGGCTCAGGGCAAGCTTTGTCTGACATTATCGCAGCCCGAGTTTCTAAGGGAATGGAAGATACAGATTTGTAAGTGAAATTTAAGAAGTGTCTAACCACTTCTGTTCAAACGTGGATTCTAGATGCCCCCCCCCCCTGTATGGGGGAGGGGGATGCGGCCCCAGAGCATCGCCGCATCCGGTGGTTAACTCCTGTTTAGACATAACCTCCCACACTAAGCTGCAGACCAAGATCAAGCCGAGACTCTATTCTCCTGCTGGAATCCCTCGAAGTCCTCGCTTCCCGGCGACAAACATATCAGGAAGAAATCCCGCGTCTGATATTAAGGTTTGTATATTATCCCGCGGGGCAGTCAAATTGACTGGTGTATAATGATGAGGATCCCACGTTGCGGCCACATGAGCCGGATTATTATGATGTTTACTGCTGATTAAAGGGCTGAATGAACTAACTGGGTGACTGGAAAAGACTCTCCCTTGAGCGCGTCAGTCAGAGCCATGTTAGCATCGCCTAATATAGTTGATGTGATTGATCCCACGGTGTAGTCTTATCGACTAGAGATATTAAATGATGGTAAAACAGCGTGATTATTACAGTTGATTGTGAAGTTCCTGATATGTTTCTCGCTGGCCGGGAAGGGAGAACCCCGAAGGTCTCTGTATACAGCAAGTTAGAAAAGGTGGTGAATGATGAGAATGATGATGTTAGTAATGCCCTCGTGCTCCTGAATGCGGTCCCGATCATAAAGTTGATTGTTAAACTGCTGACAGATCTCGTTCATTAAAGCGGTCCCGAGCATAAGTGTTGATCGTCGAACTGCTACCTGCCTCTTATAATTTCTCGTTCATGAGGAACGTCCTATCTCGTTCTTGTGTACGGAGTTATTACATTCACATACATTCATAACCAGAGCCCGAGCTCGTCGCACCAAGGGGACTGAAAAGACGTGAGAGGTTCTTCCCCTTAGATGTTAGAGGGGTAACCGCATCAAGACCTTCAGACCATCCTGTAATTCTTGGCTTTAAAACCCAGTCACAACCGGGTAGATACAGTTAAGATGGCCCTACCTAGTCCCTGACCTAAGGTGTCTCCCCAATCTAATCAGACTCCGTAGCCGAGAACGCGCGCTCCGACATTCGACCCTGTCTTGCCACGCGAGTAGATCCAACTTCATCTTTTTCCACAATCGAAATTCAGCCTCCCAAGATCACGGGGCGTGAAAGACGTACGACTCCTCGCCTCCCGACCATGAAGAGACGAACTTCCCCATTCGGTTCTCGTTCATTATCCCATTTATAATCCCCGCGTGCCTAACCTTAAGAGTCTAGCGCCGGTAATAAGATCTCATTATGCTACGTTGGAAGTTAATATTGCACAACCGGGCGGAATACCTATTTTCCGCGAACCTATTCAATTTGTAAAACGCAATAATATGTATTTATATATGTTAGTAAAACGTTTGAAATGCAGAATGCACGTATGATGACCTCGCTTCTAACCTAAAGATAATTAAGATATAAACCCGACGTTACGTCCCGACATCAGTACTAATTTGTTTCCGCGTCCGTTACCGTCGGCTCTGAACCCACGTAATGAAATGAATAGTGATCATGTGACAATGACAAATTATTTAGCACGAACATTCCATTTGATACACATAAGAAAATAAAGAATAAATAATATTAATGGTTCTTATCTTATTTCTGTAGTTGGTCTGCTTCTGAGATG
>JADDOH010012021.1:0-35239 GCA_016648135.1 Agrypnia vestita
AACCGGACCAATCACAGGCGCGCTTTGCCTTCGACGGGTTGAGCCGGAGGCGACCGTCCTAGTGACTGAATCCGGCCAATGGCGAGCGCCGGCGGTGAGGTCATCGCTCATAGGATGAGTCACTGCACTAGCGTGGATTTCGAAGATATGGTGCAATCGAGAGTATAAAAGGAGCGAACACGAGATACTCAAGCCCCTTCAGTTCGAGACCAGACTTGCGAGCGGGAGCGCTGCCCAACAGACTACCGACGGAGCCCCGAGTTCCAGAACAGCATTTGCGGACGGAGTTGCTGCCCGGACGTATGGAGGAATCTACCATTCATCAGTACCAGGGAGGATCATACCGCCACTGTGTAACAGCTAAGGAACACATTTATATTATCTATCGATTAATTATTTTCACTATTGAAATGTATTTATTTTGGGAAGATTTAAAATCGGAGCAATAATGTATAATTAATATCACGATTTCTTGTGTGATATTGGCTCAATTCGTACGGGAATATCTCCCAAACGAATATATTTTGATGCTTGGGGATTTTCATACCATTTGTATTAACAATTGATTTTACGGAGCTCTATAAGCAGTGCTTAATAGATTCATAATATTGTCGACGCGTTATGTATTGCATAACCAGATATCAATCCAAATCGTACGAGAAATTCTTCCGAACGAATATATTTTAAAGTATGGGGATTTTCAAACTCTTTTTACTAATAATTGAATACACGTAATTCTATAAGAAATGCTTAGTAGCCTTATAATAATTGTGTTGCGTAAGTATTGCGCAATTCGGTCTTCAGCCAAGTCTTTATGATTTGAGTACCTCGGTACATCTGGCTTAACAAGTAGCTTCAGAACGACGAGTAAAGGACAGAATGGGGAGATCTAACTGAAATTGGAGTTTTCTGGTTTACGAACGTTGAGCTAGGTGAGGTTGTGGATGACGCTTCGTGTCATAAGCCTGGAATTCGCGCAAGCCCCTGTGAGGTACTCTTAAAAGCGGGACCTCCCTTGTTGATCGGAGTGGCCACTAGACTCGACCTTCGCGCCTCATCCTGCTCAAAAAACAGCGTGAACCAACGTCGTGAATTCTCTGACTTTGGAAGGATTTTCATGCCTGAATGCTATGAAATCTCAATAGAAAACGTTAACTTCTATGTCTTCCTCTGTAAAAAAAGACAGAGCTAGAATCAGTATAAAAATCATTCACTCATATGGAATAGCTGGGATATTATAAATATGTTACTAACACCCTAACATTTGACCAAAGTAAATGTTGCAAGATGCAGAATCGTGGGACGCCATTCTGAAAAGGCATAATGAGATTGCACAATAATTTGTAACATCGCTGACTATGCCCGCAAAGGAGGCTAATGTCGTCATCAATTCGTACCAAAAGAGTACATGATTCTTCAACCACCGGCCTAAAAGAAAGGCGCCTCAAGACAACACACATCATCAGAAACTCGTACCAAAAGAGTACGGCCTTCTCAATTATAAGCCTAAAAGAAGGGCGTCACGGGATCACATCTCGTAAAGAAGAGATAGAGTCTCGGGATGCAGTAAGTTCCGGAGGAACAAGGGGGGCCGTTTAGTCACTTAGGAAGTCGGCCACCGGGTTTAGGCGGGCGCGGAGCCTCTACCCCTCTCAGCAGAGATGCTGAGGGTTTAAAAAAAACCAAAATTAGCATTCAAAGAAACTATTATTTCATATAAACTCACGGGCTGCTGTAGAATCCTTTCGAACAAACCATCCCCGAGATCTTATCTATTTATTCATAAAGAAGTTTCACTTCAAAAATGTGGTATTTCGTAGATAGCAAGTATATGTATTATTTTCCCACGGAATTAATATGATCAGGTTCATACACGTCTAAGACGACACCATTCAAGGTAAGAATTTGCTAATACAAAGTGTTTATGATTATTAATTTCAATGTTATTTAATATGTGTGAATTTTTCCCTTTGCGCCGTTCGAACGATTTTACTGGTTTGTCTCAAATCGAAAATGTTTTATTTCTAATACATAAATTCTTTCTAGTGTACGTATTTTTATTGTAACATAAATGTATAGATTATTAGGTTAGTTAGATGTTTTTATTACGTAATATTATGCAATTGTTTCCACACTGCTCCTATAAAAGAATTTGAAGTTATTACGATACACAACGGGGTCCTTCATCCATTAGACGATTCATGTGCCAATTCAACGACGTATTACGAATAGTATATATTGTATTTATCGAGATTTAGTCGCATTTATTATTTCTAGTGAGTTTTTTAGTATTGGTTCCAGGCGCCATTATGAGGCGGAAATAGTTCATATTCATAGCCCGACTGCAATAGGTATTTTTGTCGCGTAAGAGGTAGCATTTTTAGAAATATAACTATGTTTTATGTTTCGTCCCTGACGGACAGGATGGTATAGCTGTGGCTATTTAGGTAATATACTTAGTAAATGCAAAGGGCAGTAGGTATTTTCAATATAGTATGCGAACCCAAGATGTTAGAAATATTTTAGTTAATATTTTTAGTTAATTTTGCATTCAAAAGCGCAATTTTCACAGAATAATTATTTCCAGTTAATAATATATATTTTAGTTAAATGTATAGTTAGCACAGGCAGAGTATTAATATTGTATAGAATACATTATTTATAATATTTCAAGAAGGTATAATATTTTATTCCGCGATCCTTTTATAGTTACAGCGTATCTGTCGACCTCAGCCGTTGCCACCCGAGCCATACAACTATTTTCACTAACATCATACGGCAAATGACTTTATTCATTGCAATGAAATTTATATTATTTAATATTATTTACCACGACGTATTTTTGACGGGTCACCCCATAGGATTCATCACATTGTTAGTCGCGGCCAGGAGTGGGCAAATTAATTGAACATAGTAGCTAAAATTAAATATCAACTCGCGGCGATTAAGCAACGGCCTTTTAAATAAATTATTAATACAAAATTCATCGTTAATACGTTAGGAAGACCCTCTATCTATCTGGGTCATTACAGACGGACAAACGGACGGACAGACAACGATATTATTTATTGTTTATTACACGGGCATAATTAAATACGTCACGTCTGTTTTTTAGTATCAGGGTCGTAATCGCCGAATAAGGCGGACTGTCGTAAATCTGTGTCTCGTCTATTTTTGAGTATTGGTTAACAATTACCAAAATAACAGTTTAGTTATTTCCATAATAGTTGAGAAAGCTGTCCACGTGGCCCGAAATAATTATTTTAAATAAAGTTTTGTCATCAATGATTCAATATTTAATTAAAATTTTAATACAAAATTCAATAGAAATGATCCAAGTACCCGTGGGTATTCATTGTCCGATTCTTTTCTAAGAATTTTCATTATTCGTGTTCGAAAGTCTCATCCACTTAAGATTAAGTTCCTGTTACAATTTAAATAATCGTCCTGTTACATTCAATAGCTTATTCGGAAAGAAATTCGTTTATACACTGGGAATCTTATTTCCTAGGCTCCTGCCAAACGCGAAAAATAGCTCGGAAGTCCTCCCTTTGAAGACAATTGTGTCTCGAAGATTTGGAGGCTTCATATTTCAGGATTTTCTCGCTTTAAGCGAAATTCCTCTTTCGTTCCTAAGAAAATGCTACAAAAGATAATTTAATACATCAAAAAGGATCGCCTAATCTAAAGTTATTAGAATAACAGAATTCTTTGTTTAAAGTACAATTATTATGCGGGATCATTTTTAATTTAAACAACATTTTGAAATATACGCACGATAATTATTTTGAAGATTTGTCCCCAGTTTCAAATATTTGAAGAAAATTCATTTTTAAAAATATTTTCATAAATAATTTTCATGTTGTTGAAAAGATTTCATTTGAGCAAGATATCAGTTTGTGTGAAGATAGTATTTGTAAGGCAGAATACGTAGAAACACATACTTTAATGTGTAATTACTTTTCAATACTTATTCTGTACTAAAATATATAAGAAATTTACGATAGTGTAATAATACTTCGGCTATTCAATAACTTCGGCTCCTTATGATAAGTACCTAATTAATTAATTATTTATATTTCCACCTAATCCATGCAATTTAATACTTAATACTTCACCTGTCTGATACTCTAAAAACTCGAGTAATAAAATATAAAATGTATTTAAACTCAAGTAAAGATAACAAAGTTTATGTTTCACTTCCATTTTGATGATAATCTTGAATAATCTCTACGGTGTTAATACCAAACCCATAAATAATCAAATAATACGTTAATTTACCTATATAATATCCTTAGGTAGAAAAAAGCTTACTTTCCAAGTCAGATTTGAGACTATAAAACAATTAAATTTGCAAAAGTATAGAAGCTGTAATCGCATTCATGTTTATTGAAATTTAAATGTTTTCATTAAATTTATTTATACAGACTACTACCATGATATTCGTTTTATGTATACCAGAAAACTTCATATTAAAAGAATTGACCCAATGTATTGTATTTAATAATAGCAATATATATTCAGCATTAATATTACACACAAAAGAACTATATCTATGAGTATAATATTTTATATTATATAATCGCGAATATATAAATGTTACAATTTTGGCATGTGATTAACAATCATCAATGGAGAATTCATAATTGGCATAGTTAATATTTTTTTATCATTTGTATATTAATTTTAAGATTTTTTGACAACTTTCCCAAAGATAAATTAATGTATGCCTAGCTTTTGTCTAATGATTTTTATTTTAAAGAAAATTTGAAAGAAAACTGATACATTCTATAGGAGTGACGTTTTTTTATCATTTGATGTGTGAGTAAGGTAGATAGGCCACATTTTGATTCAGACCATATATATTTTTTTATTATGATAGTTGTTAATGCTGCCATAATATTTTATAAGTTATGTCGGCTTATAAATACATGGTAGCATATAATATAAATGGTAGATATAGTCATGTTCTTTAAGTACCATCCTTTAGTACATACTACATTCATACACACAATGAATAGAATACTTATTTGGCAGTATGCATATTTATTAACAATATATCTATCTATATGTATTCATAAATGATTAATTTTAAAGCCTTAAGATATTAATATTTTTTCAGTTTTTCGAAATAAAAAAAAGGTAATTGATCATTGAAGTATAAATACATTTATAAAATTAATTAAGAAGTTTAATAGCATATTATTATATGCATTCAGTTTGAGTGTGCAACCCGTCTGTTTTGATTAATAAATGTATAAAAATATATAAAGCAGTATTTTTTGTATGGTTTTAATCAATTTTGTTGTACCGTAAATCTTAACGGCCTCTGTTAATTACTACGTACGTAGCATTGAATTCCGCGTGCGAAATTACACGTAGTCCATTAAATGCAGTATGCAATCAAATGCACTGGCCTTCGGTGCATCACATATGCGAGTGGAGATTGTGACGTAGCAACTGGGGGTCGCGCTTATCGTGCAGCGGTTCGAGATGATAACATAATACGCGGGTTCGATGACCGATTAGACCAGGTGACATTGGTTGGTTTATCTGTAAATGTCAGTGGAACACTCGCGGAAAGGAAAACAGTTCGTTTTTATTTTTACGTAACCCGTTTGTATACAGTGGCGTAGCAAAACATTACCGGACTTCCGGACAGCACTACACCGGGCCTCATATTTATTTATTTTTAAATTTATTTAAAATACTATTTTCTCATATTATAAATGTTGTCAATTACGCACAATAGTTTTTTGATATAAAAGCAAAGGCAGCAAACTAATTAAAATCAAAAAATGTCCTGAATGCAATCACCGAGAATTACTAATTTAAAATGTACTGAATTCTAAATTATACATATCTAATCTATCCCTTCCAAAATCCTTTTTACTATAAATTTTTAGGCTACGTTTCCTATAATATCTTGAATTCAGTACATCATAAATTAGTTATCTTCGATGACTGCATTATTTATTTTTTGATATTGCTGCCTTTGCTTTTATACCCCACAGTTGATGTATAATATAAATAGCTATTATTGGATGTTTTTGTTTGCTCGGATTCGCACCCGTCCGTTTCTGTGGTTTTCGTGCTATCAAAAACAATACTGAATTTAAGTGCAATTACGCCGCTTTTTATATAATATCCTCGATTTCTATTACATTACCGTACTCGACGTATACATTCGACAGACTTCTTCGATTTTTCAAAATCATGAACGATTCAAACTATTTGGAAATCTTGGATTTAGAATTTAGCAGTTCCTGTTTTTCTGAATCTCGTAATAATATGTTTATTTGTCTCTTACTTACGGCATTATGAATAAATATTTTTTTAAGCAGAGACACGAACATGGAATATGTGGCATATAATCAATGTTCTTACTATTTTCAAACTAAGCTTGTGCTATAAAATATCATTAACTTGACGATGTTCTGGAATGGGGCTTTAACCACCGATCTCCAAATCACTAGGCGAGTGTCGGAACCACTACATCAACAAGCTTCTCAAACTTTGTTGGTATACGCTTTGAAAAAAAAAATGAAGAACATCTTAAAAGTTAATTACTTGTTTTAACGTTACGGAATTACGTCACATATTTTTGACTTAGGTTACAATCTCGGGCCCCTCTGAAACCCCGGTTTCCTGTCCGGACGGAAAATACGCCACTGCCACGGTATCAACGTATTCGACTAAGCGATAAATAAAAAAATGGAGAGTTGACAGTGGTGCGCTTATATAAATGAGGGGTTAAAATGTTTCTCCATATTTAGGGGGTGATAAGTGAATAACTCAGCATATCTATCTCGCAGCGTTCTAAATTAAAATTTCGTGGAAGCGCAATCTGTACAAATAAAAAGTGGGTTCGTATACTTAAGTAAGCGCGCGTTAGAAGTTATGCTTCTTTGTATAGATAATATAGATTAAATAATATAACCATGTCTATGTTTGCGTTGTATACCTTGCGTTGGAACACAGCTGTACAAAATGCGCATGCCCATTTTACCTTCCCCTAAAAAGCTCGCAGTCTAGAATTCTTATAAGAGAACTTAGCCAATATGTGAAATATACATACTTTACTCCCTTTAGCTGTCTTCATGGAGCACTTGCAGACCAAATCATACCAAAATATCACCCATTTTTAAAAAATTAACTGCATAATTAATAATATTCAAATATAACTAGCTATAATCCGTCAAAAATGAATAAATAAAAGAATAAATATTTACTTATTTATTATACCCGACACAAATGAAAAAGTAATAACGACGAAGTAATAATAATTATTAAAATATACATTTTTTGGCCCTGGAAACTGAAACGGTTCACGTCATGAACGTCATGAGCGGAACATGAAATGGTTCACGTCTTAGCTAAGTCCTATAAGTATTGTATTTTTGACGGGTAATATAGGCTCTGCGACAGCAACATCGCTATCGTCGTCGCCTTCGGGTTTGCTGGCCCGGGGTTCAATCCCCATCTCCGGCCATTTAATTTTATTTTTTTAGTCATAAATTCGAACACGAAGTTACGGGGGTAGACAGACAGACAGACAGACGGATGGACGGATGGACGGACGGACGGACAGACGGACCGACAGATGGACGGACGGACTAACAGACGGACAGACAAGGATTTATTATTACTATGTTTGATTAATTACGAGTATGAATGATAGTAAGTCGAAAGTAATGATTTTCGAAAAAGACGGAATAGTTTGATGTAATGGTAAGGTGGCCCTTGTAGTCCAGCGGGCATAACACTAGCTTCTCACACCGAAGGCTCCGGCTTCGATATACTCAAGTTTGGGTGTTTTTGTGATGTAACGACTTCAGTTAATGGGCCTCTTGGCCTATTGAAGCGTTAAAAAAAAAATTAGAGAAAATGAGTTATTTTTGGGAAGTATATTGTCACGTATTGTGGCTAGGGAGGAATTAATGAAAACACTGGAAATTAATCAGCGACATAATTATTAATGATTAATTAATTATTCAATGTACAAAGTCATTTAACACGAACAATTATATCAACTAAGTGTTATTCCTTAATCCACATATATTTTATCGCAATATATCACTCTTTTATAAAAAAATTATTATCGCTGGGTAACATTCACTAGAACATTCCATCCCAATCAGATTATTTCGCCAATTAGATGCGTCGCTCTATTATTTCACTCGATATCTATCGCTTCACAATTTCATGACTAGGTACCTACACCTGGCCGTCGTCTCGCACGTATTTCACATTGCTGCTATTTATACCCGAAAATGCTGGTATTTTCGTACTTTAAAAATTATTCTAGTATTTAAGAGAAGCTTCTCGTTGCTTCTCGGTTGTAGAAGGCATTTTTAGACATTTTCCGAAGGTTATAGATAATAATAGGTTATAGATTGTAGATATTAGATAAATATAGAACAGTTCTAGATTCTACAATAGTGTTGTGACCTATTACAAGGGATTCGGTTATTGCGCTATTTCTTCTGCTTCCCATTCGTTACTAGGGACGGCAAGGCTGAGAGTGACTTCAAAAGGAGGGTGGCTGCGGGAGATGAAGTTAATAGTGCCCTGAATACTATTATTGTGGCCTGTTTAGCGGTTGGTGATTGGCCTGAATTGTGGCCAGTAATAATCTGTCAAACGAAGCAAGAGTAACTAAGAATGTATGGAAAACAAGCAAAGAATTGGTAAATTTTTTTTAAGTATACTGGGTGCGGTGTGTTCGATAGAGTTCGGAATGAACGACATCGCTCAAGTCGACCATTTTCACTGCTGTATCTTTTTAAAGGTCTGAGCCATGGAATTTATGTAGAAAGCGACATCTTTTCTTTCCTAAGATATGTATCGTTCATGAAGATTTTGTAGTTCAAGTGAAGTAAGCGTTAGAAATTTTGGATGTTTTCGTGGTTTTCCCTAATCCAGACTCGATGTGAGATCGAATGTGACGTCGAATTAGTCGGGAAAGGAGTAATTTGAGATCATATTTTGTCACGTTTTGGCAACTCATTTTGTTAAGTTCTTTATAAGTTTCGGTAAAAAATGACAAGAATTTTTGTAATTCGGCAACTGGAACAAGTTTTAAGGCATTATCAAATGATACCGATAATTTCTCTTTCGTATAGTGGACCATCAAAGTGCATTAAAGTTCTCGTATATGTAAATTAGTTGCTATGTAATATGTAGTGTATCGTATTTGCATCTTAATATAAAATAATCACACACTTAATGCAAATGTATGTCCAATACCGGTTTATCATAAAAGCTAATAAGAAAGACAGACATTTACATTATTTGTACATTTAAAATACAGTATAATTTAACTTCATGGCCTAACTTACGAGCATAGAAATGCATTATTTACTGATTTATAAATACAATCTGTGTCATAAATTATTATATTATAGCCTGATAAATTAATGTCAATTAAGCTAAGTATAGAATATATTATAAAAGTTTTCAATAACAATTATTTTATGAACCATAAAAACAGAAGGCAAGAATTATAATTATTATTGTTTTATTGTGACCTTTAATTAGTCATGTCCTTAAGCTAAGCGATTGTCATTTAAATATTCCTCAAAAGGTCCGCAATGACCCAAGGCATATATACTAAAAAATACATTATCTATCATGATAGATTGATTATATTTTACTATGTAAGCATGATTCAAACATTGAAAGATTCGGCAGATACTTCGTGGTGCAACATTATAATGTATATTCTATCTATACCTGATGATGAGAGAGACTGCTCTTCTCGAAATTATAGTAGTAATTAAAAACTCATATTGTGTCTGAATTACAAAATTAAAATAAAACATATTTTAAATTGTTATTCAAATAGCTCATAATTAATCTCCTAAACACCTTACGAAAATAAATGTGTATCTGCAATTCTATTCAAATAAAATATCACCTAAAAATGTTCTTAGGTTTTTACGGCCGTGCAAAATTTCCAGGTTTGTGTTTTCCGGGGTATAATGCCGTATTTTTACGACCTTTATGGCCGACTCTTCGGATCTCATTGCAGTGTCCATCATAAGGCTGATGCCTTGTTTTTTTAAATATTTTCTCGCAACACCATGTCGAAAGCAGGATATTTCTGTATCTATGTGTTAGGTGGCAATACCGTGACGGAGTTATTTATTCTCACGTGTTGTTTTGTGCTATGTGTATGTTTCATCTATTGTCTAATCACTGTCTTTGCGGGATCTGCGACGAGATTGGTTTTGAAGTTCCAATACCATGGTGTTTTTAATTAAAGACCATCATCTCTTTTAGTATTTATCGGGTGCTTGTAGTTCACGAGTGCGCCCTTGACAAGACATGCATGGAGATTCTTGGGCTTTTCTAGGATCTTCCGTTCGAATGTAAAAAAATGGCCGAATTCCATTAATTAAATACTCAGCCAGTGCTAATTTTCCTGGATGAATTTGCCAAGTGAATTGGAGTTTCTTGGATGGCCGATGAAGATTAACATTATCATAAATCATTTCAAATAACAGAAAAAATTTAATGAAGTTTATGTAAAACGATAAGAAAATTAGGATTCTGATAATGAATTAGCTTGATTTTTTCAACAATATACCATTTTTATGTTCTGTTCTGTCACTTTTTCATTATTTAACGTTCCTTGATACTTTCATTTTCACTTTTATTAAAATTATTCTTCTTTAAGAAAAAATCCATTATGATTGCTAAAAACTTTATGAAAGTCTGTCACTTTTTCTTAACTCTTTTTATTTTTAATAATATGGTTGTAAAGAAGGGAAATAACTTTTTATTTAAATATATTTTTCAGATCAATTACGTTCTTATAATATTTCAGAATGAATTAAATGTAAAGCGAAACATAATAAGGATTCTGGTGGATAAGGAAATATAACAATTTTTTTCATTAATTTATAATTTATTTTATTTATATACCTATGGTTTATAAAGGTAACTTTTTTATAATTCTTTTTATTTAAAATATTTTAATAAAAAACGGCAAATAACAATTTTATTCAATTGTATTTTTCATACAAATTAACATTTCAAGAGCAAAGTGAGAATTGTGAAAATAAAGACTAAAGGTTTTTGGATATTGGGGATAAAAACAGGTTTAGATTTAATTCAAAAAGATACAAAATAAAATTTTCATGTCAGTAAAAAATATTATTAAAATGTATAAAAACTTCTCGGACGGCACTGCCACCTGTGTAGGGATATCGAAGGCGAGAAAAAGGCAGTAGTGAATATTTAAATGTGTCTACATTACTACATTATTACTTCCAAAGGTTTTTTCATCTTGTAAAAGCTTAGGATCCACTTGTGTCGGTGTTCAGGATGAAAGGTCACATGTTTAGGTATCTGGAGTGACAGACAGTGATCAGGAAGGACATGTTTGTGAGAGGGACGTGTTACTTTGAGGACTGTGAGTTACGCTGGGATATTGGCGGGGGGGAGGGGGATGACGGAGTTATTGATGGGCGCAGGGTGAATCGGTGACCCCGTCAGACTTTTTCTTCCAACTGGACGTTGCCGCTATTCTTCAACTTTGGCAGAACCTTATTACTTCACTAAATTGTGTCTCACCAAATGGATGATGAATTTTTTCTATTTTTTTTTTTAGTTTTTAATTTTTTTATTTTTACTGTTTTCATTTGACTGACTCATTCATACTATTCATTTGACATCCTTAAGTTTTTGATCTGAATCTCACGACAAATAGAATTTTGAATTGAATACTCATTTAAAATCGAGTCACTCATATCAAAACTTAACGATTCTTATCAGAATGTAAATTGAAAAGTATGTCAAAGACGAGTATTAAACGATATCCCGACTTTTGGACCATAAGAATTGTAATTTTTGCCAAGTGATCATACCAGCACGTTAGTCCTGTTTTTCGTAATACAGGCGCTTATTTTAGTTCGAAAATAGTAAGAATATTAATGTGACGCGTTTTTAAGTACGCATCTCTGTTTTTTTTTCAAATATAGTATACTATATACGAGTACTTGATCATAATATAAAGCAGCTGTCAAAAAATAAAATACAGTAAAAAATTTATTTAAGGCAGTTGCTTTAATTTGCAAGATAATTAATTTAATCTCCACTAAAATAAACTTTGTAGAATATTGTAACCTACTTAATCACTACTGTAGTTTCGTAAAAAAATATTACTCTTAACGTCAAATGAATTTTACTAATAATGTGACTACTCCTCTCGAAACTATATGAGTGACCAAAAATCTAGCGTGCAGTTAAAAATTTAGTTTAGCGAAAACTTACATTTAATTTTTTGCGCGTAAAAAAGTTTGAGCACCGCGACTTTGCCCTTGGCAAATCGTTCAGGACCCAACTCAGTATTTTAAGTAAGCAGTCATAGCGGAACACGGAATGCCTTATAAGAGGCAATTCATCTTCCGTGCGGGTCCGAGTTCCCTATTAGATAAATGTTATTCTCCGTTGATATATTGGATCCATTATGAAAGATGAGACGTCTGCGACCGCGACCCACCCTTTGGCAAGGTAATGCCGGATCGGAGCGCACCGCGTGTTTACAGGCACTGAATTATAATCGTGTTAGACTTTGGGCCATCCGTGTAGGAAAATGATTCAGATCCTTCGAGATGTATTAAATTCAGCTGAAAACTATTGGAAATATTATCTCCTTGGTGTCCTAACCAATTATTACCAGCATTAGTATCTCTCGTGTTTGCATGGACACTCGTGAATATATTATATTTTATAAGCACCATCTGAACTTACACCTCAGTGTGGGAAATATAATATTTACTTAGGGAATGGATTTTACATATACTGCAATAATATTCCAACGTTTTGCAAAAAATAAGTCAGAAATATAAAAATAAATGCATATAATTAATCGATCACACTCATTTTTTATTATTTTAATATATGTAGGTTATCTATGTAGGTTATATATGTAGGTTATTATATTATCCAACGTTTTGCAAAAAATAAGTCAGAAACATTGAAAAAAAAATGTAAGCTTTGATGTCACATATCTCCTGAACTATTGAGGTTATGATTGCTTGTAACATTTTTAACTAGTAATCAAATCAGGAATTCACCTTTAAAGTATTGTGGACTATCTCTGTTACACCCTGTGTATGTATACATATATGAGATCTGAAAAAAAAAAAACGGTACATCAAAAAAAAAATTGCGTTTTCATATTGACACATTAGTTGAAAGAGTTTGAAATGTTGCAGGAAATGTCCATCTCATATAAATATCCTATAGATTCATATATATTATAGCTTGGCCGTGGTTATTTTAGTGATAAAAACATGATTATCATTAATTTAATTAATGTACAGAATATTATCGTTTAATTAATATAATGTTTAAATTTGTGCAATTGAACGATAAGAATTTGGTCATCTTTAAATATTCACCATATGCAGGATTCACAGTTTGCCAACCCACACTAGCGCACTTCTGCCCATAGTCATATAACCCACTAATGTATTAGTTATTATTGGTTAAAATCGTAATCATTTTGAAAATAATGTATAAAATTTATTATTATATTTTGAGGACGAAGAAGTAAAAATAATTTAGGTATTTATTTTGCTACTACACATTTGTTACCATAGTAACCAAGGAAAATCAGGAAGAAGAAGTGGATGGCCGATATAAAGGTTCACGAAGGACTTGCTGGAATGGAAAAAATGTAGAGAAGCTACCGGGAAATGAAACAAAAACTGGCGTGAAATAGAAACCGATGGGATGAACCACAATCTCAAGAAAAAGATCTTCAATAAGCAGCACACACAAAAATATAAGTATCGATAATAAGAATAGATATTTAAGTTGTCTCCTTTTAAGAATCACCAGCCGCGACATAAATCAGACACGTTGAAAATAACCGCACCGATAAGGAAAAAGATTTCTAATAAGTAAGAGATGTGTGGGGTGAATAAAGACTTCCTGTGTTATACCAAGTTACCGAGATTAAACAATATTACCAAGTCTTTTATACGTAAAATATCAGTAGCAATTATTTAATGATATGCTTTGTTGTTCAGTATCAATTATTACACGACTAGCTGTAACCCATCAAAAATGACGGTACTTTTACATGTCGGTCCTAAGAAATAAGTATTTATTTCTTTCTTTTTATAAAAAAAAAAAGAATTTTTTTTTTTAAATTTCAAGACAAAAATTTAAAAAAAAAATTTTTTTTTAGAAAAAAAAATTGTGTAATGAAGTTCCGAACGTTCCATGAAGTTACGAGGATAGACAGACAGACAGACAGACGGATGGACGGATGGACAGACAGACAACGAAATATGTGTAGTTATGTGTAACATATGAGGATGATGAATAAAATACGTGAGGCAAATGTTAAAGCCAACAGAAACAGAGGGCAACACCTGGCATAGTCAAACTAAATATTCAAAGATGATCCTATTTGAAAGCATCAAAACAAAAGAAAAGTGCACGTGAAAATGTAAGGTTCTATCATCTCGTTACGAGGTGATGGATTGTTAGTTTGTTAGTTACATTCAAATTGTTTATATCTTTTAATTGTGTCAAATATGTGGGACGCAGACTTCGCAAGATTCACCACTCGTTAAAAGGACGAAAAATCAAGATCAGAAAAAATATTGCTACTCCTATGATTGCCATGATGGTAAAACAAAAACACCATTGCTTGGAAACTAATTTACAAACGGGCCTAATTAAACAACTGCGCGATCGCGAAGGCGATGACGTTCCATGAGCGCAGCTGTACAACTGAAAGATGTTCTTCACACTCTACACCGCGTGTTATTCAGATCGTAATAATAAAACCGAGTCAAATCGGGTTAAGTCCACAAAGCATATCATTCAAATGCATGATGTAAATTTGGCTCCAAGTGACGTAAATTGACGTGTTCCTTTACGCCTCGATTGCGAGTTACGTAAACAACCCAATTTTTATGTTTAGTGAAAATTTATCATACAAAATTCAATTCAATTTTTTCAATAAATAATACATATATGACAATTGACAATCTTTATTTTAATGCGTGCATATTATATTTAATTAATTCTAATATATACTCTTTCCATATATTTAATGATATTTTCCATTTAATTTCAGCTTCACATACCTCAGTGTTTAAGATTAAGGAACCATTTTTCTGCATAACCTGGCAATTGCCTCTCAGGGTTATGTCCAATCTGTCACTTTTCCAGTCAAAAACAATTATTTTAGTTTTTTACCTGTAAGTATCGAGATTCATATCAGTATTGGCTTTATTTGCGAGCAATGTTATCTCATCAGGTTAGAGATTTTTGTCATTTATAGATATTCCATTGCTTCAATTTTTTAAAGAAAATCCTCACTTTATTTCATGTATTTTTTATTTTTTTCCTTCAACAGGCCAAGAGGCCCAATTACAGAAGTGAAATACATCACAAAATACCCAGGCTTGAGTAAATCACACATATTAAATTGTGATCTCACCGGGAATCGAACCCGGAACCCTCGGTGTGAAAAGCCAGTGTCATATCCACTGCGCTACGATATATATATATTGAAGACTAATGACAACAATATAAATAAGTCTAATGACCATGATCAAGAATACTACTGATGTCTAAGTACAATGTAAAAATATTTTAGGAAAATCAAAAAACAACATTTTACTGAATACATTTTTTTAATTTTAGATAATGTAGAAAATAAAAAAATAAGGGATAGTATAAACCAACAAGTTATAAGAGATACAAAATAACAGTGCAACTAATTGCGTTTATTACAAGGTGTGTGTAATTTAGCACCCAATTTTTAAGGATTAATTACACGCTCTAACGATCGTAACTAAGTATATAGCCTTTGTCACGGAAAAATATACCCTGTTGTTGCTGTTACTGGAAGATGTTTCTTTTTAGTGATTGATAATTCCATGTAAATAAGAGAAAAATCCCGGATTGGTGTTGTAAAATTGGATATCGCGTATTATCGCAAAAGGCTCAATATCCACAGTTTACATGATCCACCATCGCTGTCATGATACTGTGTCCGCAAAGCTAGCTCAGAAGGAATATAAGATGTGTCCGCGTTCCCGATTCTACTCGTATTAATATTCGCATTGTTGTAATTAGTTGATTTTCAAAACAACTGGAATATTTTTTCCTTCGTAAGACATCTCTGATGCGGGTCGTTTGCCGCCCTCGCAATTTCGCAAACAACTGGCGGGCGAAGTTTCATAATTAAAATTTCATATCAAACGAGATATTCAAAGGATTCCTCTGCCGCCGTAAAGACTACATCTATTTACTGTACAAATAATTAAATTTGTGCAAACTGAAAGAGGAAATGATTAATTCTTCTCGAACGAATCCTCGCAGCGGCGGTCTTGCATACCTAATGTACTAAGATAAATATTAGTTTCAAACAAATGTACATTTTTTTAAAACCAAATTAATTAATCAATTAGAAAGACATACAGAAAAATCTAATCCACGAAAAAATATTTTGGCTATTACCGGGATTCGAACCCGGGTCATCTCCTTTCCGGGGCCGGTGCTCTGACCACGGAGCATAGTAGATTTCCGTGAATATATCGACCTTACATTCTCATTTTTATTAATTGATTAATTTTTATTTTTGTCCACAGAGCAATCCACATTTTTTTGTTTAAATTGTAGGTATATTCTTTTTTTGACACAATTACTAGGCCCAAATTAAGTACTGATCAAAATATCATAACACCAGGGTTCAGATAATCGTATTATCGCATTTATGTATATTGTGAATCACAAAGTATTGAGCCCGGAACTCAGGGTATGATAAGCCAATTTTAAGCCCACTGGGCTACTAGGGCCACCATGACGCCTTAGTGACAAAAATAAGTCAAACATTATCCTAGTATTTAGTATGCATCTGATCTTCTTCTTCGGATTCATGAAACTCTAAAAGTCCATTACCGTAGTTACAATTAGGGAATGCAATCCCGATCCCGCGAGATCTCGAGGCATTTTACGAGATCAATCCCGAACCGAAAAATTGGACGAGATTATCGGGATTATCGGGATTGATCAGCATTTTTAATGTTTTGTATGTTTAATTGTATATATCTATAGAGCTTTTAGCAAGTGCTCAAAACTTATGTTTATATCACTTTCAAATAATGAAATTAGCTTTGAATAATATTTGCTGTATTTTATCAACCTAACATAGTAATAAAAACTACTACTAGTAAGTAGTTTTTACTCTACTACATTGACTGATTGATGCTTGGAAAAACGCCTACAAAAACTTTAATGCAATGATTAATAATGAACATTTTATTAAAATTTCTGATACAAAAATGCAAGCATTTTCGTTAATTGCTATTCAGCTCTATAAACAAACAAAAAAACACAAAGTGTTCGGGATCCCGATCCATAGGAATCCGGGATTGGAAATTCTAATCTCGAGAGATCCTGAAAGGGCAATCCCGACTCGGTATTGCATTCCCTAGTTACAATAAAGCGGTCTGCTGAGCACTAGCCTAACTCTTGCAGGTAGGTGTTGACATTCTCCTTTATCTCTACCCTGGTCTTCTCTAAGATCTCGATTCTATTGACTTCTGTATGCGGAGTGAATATGTTACGGGAATCATCGGGAGCATTTTTCGCAAACGGCAGATTTATAACTTTCACTTTCTTTAAGATATCTGAGGCAGCATTCCGTTCAATTCTATATTCAATATCATATTGAATCAAATAATTATTGAACGCATCGATAATAGGCAATAACCTACCTTGCAAGAGCATCTAAAGGTTGTGGAGAGAAATTTTTTTTATTAATTTACTTTACAGATTTCTACCGCTTTTAGTACTTACTGTAGATCAGTGAAAGGAGGTCGGAGTGATGGCGTAGGTTTCTCTGAATAAAACAATTATAGTTACCGCTCTATTTAATTTATACAAAGTATTTCACATTAACATTTTACTTAAATATTTCACGTATTGTCAAGAATTAATCTAACAATTGGGAATTGTAACCTATTACAATTTAAAAAGGGAGCCGAAGCAGTGACGTAGAACTTATTGTGGCTCGTCATAACAAGGAATATGATTACTTACTAATTGGGGTGACTTCACATCGTCCCTTGTCCATATATTTTAGGCGTAAACGACCATTTGGAATTACCAGAACTGACATGCAGAACAGGTAGATGCGCGTTTCATAACATTTCACTATTTAATACACCGATAAATAAAATATGTTTATTTTTTAAATGTAGTGCCTACACCGTAACGTTGATTTAATTAAAAAATAATTTGAAAGCACTTCGAAACAGGATATACAAATATTATTTTTTATTTAACTTCGTTTAGTCGAGTACAAAATCGAAAATACAAATGCCACCTTATTCAAAATTTAAATTCGTGTAACATTTGCTTATCATCTATACTAATATTATAAAGAGGAAAGATTTGATTGTTTGTTTGCATTGAATAGGCTCCGAAACTACTGGACCAATTTGAAAAATTCTTTCACATTTAGAATACTACATTATCCCTGATAAACAAAGGCTATAGAATATTTTCAAAAATATTGGGATCCATATGAAAACTTCAATAATGTAACCCAACGCGTGAAAAAAATACCAAAAAAAACTTATATCGCGTACGCTGCGGAAATTATTGACAATAGAGCAAAGTGATGTTCTACAGTTTTATAGAGGATATTAATATATACAAAAAAGTCTGTGATACTATAATCTAAGTATTACAGTTGTGTTACAATAACTTATGCTAACATTAAATGGAAACATTGTTTTTTAGAAAACTTCGGAACCTTTGTTTTCCTCACAAACTTATTTTTTACTTAATCCTTAACCCGTGCAACGCCGGGTACGACCAGCTAGTATAAAATAAAATCATAATCGTTTTGAGAAAAGTCTTTACAGTTTATAATATTAATCAATTTCAATGATCGTTATCTTTTGCACGATTAAAATAATTAAAACATTTTTAAAATTTCTAAAGAAGTGTTTTCACAACAGGTACATCGCCTTTTTTTCCAATTGTCGCCTTTCGAGTATTATCATTTTAATTTGGAATGATTCAGTCTTTTTAACGAAGCCGGGGGATATTTAAACAGCTTTTCATTACTCGGTTTTCTCAGTATTGTGTAGCCCCGCTTTGAATATTATCCATCTGTAGGAATTCCAATCATTATTTTTGTATCGGCAAAACAGACATTTATTCGGCCTTGCAATGCCGTTTGAGTTTGTTCAGTTAACACGAGCCTCGCTCCGGCTTGGAAGTTCAAAGAACTCCTAGAGATTACGCGCTCTTTTGATTTCGCCACGATACAAAGGAGCAATCGTCGAGCGTCTGATGCCTGATCCTCTAGGCTCTGTTGTACTTGGAACAGTCAATCTTCAAAGGGAATAATCAATTATTTTATCCGTAATTCAAAAATGAGAAATGATGAAATTTTTCACCTTTTTTTGTGTATTTTTTTTCAAAGATAGATAATTACGTGAAATTTATATTATTACGATTGTTCAACTTTAAAAATTTTAAAACATCAACTACGCAATATACGAAAATACGGAAAATTAGACCATTTTTTTTAATAAACGACATTATCATTCAGTATCGTTTTTAAACTAAAACTTATATCCTTTTTTGTTTTGGTTTTGGTCAAATCAGAACACACGTGGTGGTTCTTCCATAAAAAATTATCATTGTTGAGATAAAACTATTAATAACAATTTTTTTTGGAAGCTTATTTCTTTTCTCTAATTTAACCCTTAAAAGGAAACGACAATTGGAAATAGTAAAACAAACAAAAAGTATATAAAAATAGTTGTTTATTGATAAGTAAAAAGATACTAAATATGTTAGACATTTTCTTGTGTGGAAAATTTTTGGTCGATAGAGTAAGGAATGCTGGCGGTAGTGTGGTAGATAGAATAAAGAAAGGAGTGCTCAGATGGTTTAATCATGTAGAACGTATGAGTGAGGAAAGGATGGTTATGAAAACATATGTGTCGAGAACAGAGGGCGTCCGCGAAGACCTGGCACGATCAGACACTATAAGATTAGTGCATAGCCCTGTTAAAAGCCTCCACAACCGTAGAACATGTATGAGAAGATGTATGAATGTAGCCGAAGCAAAAGTTATGAAACAAGATAAAAGAATATGGCATTCTATCCTGTCTGTCTACCCCTTCGGGGAAACGGTGTGATGGTTAGTTAGTTAGTTAGAATGGTAAATATACTATGTCGTCTTATGAATATGAAGTTCACAGAGAGTTGGTAATATTTACATATAAGAACATTCTTATGGATATTCAGAATATTTATTTACTTCCAAGACGAACAAATACGTAGGAAACGGTTTATCATATACAAGTATTTTATGAATGAACTTCGAGAAGTTTTTTTCATTAAATTTTTAATAAAAAATATTTTTACCCTACAAAAAAGTGCAAACTTAAATAAGTTCGCACTTTTTTGTAATGTGTAAACTTTCTGACTTATTTTCTATTGGACTATCACTACAGTTACTTATATAGAAATTTAAAATTCATTCACTTTTATACAACACAAATGACAAAAAATTTACAATTTTTTTTTTAGGTTTTTGCATGTTTTAAATCATTTTGTTTGCGAACGAATCTTTAGTATTCAATTTCAATAAATTTCATGAAATATCTTTGTAATTATCGACATTTTACCGAATGTTTAAAGAATATTTTTTCTTAAAATTGAATGCAGTGTACTCTAAATTCTTACTACTACCTGTGAGATCATTTATCGTCAATTTTATTTTTTTCACTTTATTTTAATTGATTTCAGAACAATTGAAACATACGGTTCGTATAAAATATCCGTAACCAGTTACTGTTAAATATGTCTAACGACCGTGATAAAAACCTTAACTCTTTAATGATTTCAGAGTTTATTATTTGTCTTTCTATTAAATTTTTTTACCTGGTCACCCTTCCCATGATTTTGTAAAATTTTATCAAATACCTACAAGTTATTATATCTACTTCACAGAATAAGAAATTCGCGACCATTTGTTTCCATAAACATAATTATTTTTATCATTCTTACGATATACAGTTGTTTTCATGATTAAACGAGATACACATCGAACCATAAAATTTTGTCAACAGTAAAAGAACTCTAATATTTTTAACTACAGCTTAAAAATGAACTATAAAATAATATCTTTACTGCTCGTAGTCACGACTTTAAAATCGTACCTTTACGAAATTTAAATACTGCTGTAAGACAAAATATTCTATGTCTACCCTAAATACCCCGGGCAGGATACGTACCTAGTTAATATTATGCAATTATTAAATTTTATTTTAATAAAAATCTTTTGAATGAAAATTTTTATTTTTTATCAATAAAGATGCAATGTGTGGAATACGTGTCGCAACAAATTTTTACTACATATATTCATACTAAGTTAGAACAAGAAGAAAATAGATAGATATTTTCATAGAGCAAGCGTTATTGCTTTACGAAAATAGGACTAACTTCATGTTCTCCTAGAATGGGACTCAAACCATCAACCGCTTAATCACTAGGTGATAGTTATAATAACTAAACTAACATGCTACTCTTTATTTTACTATTTGAATTTACTTTTTAGGTATAGAATTTACCTAACAAGTACCTACATTCAGTTGCCTCGTGTTTAATCGGCAGTGGATTCGAGACAACCCAGGAGAGCAGCAATTCAGTCAAGTTGTATGAATTTGCCTATATTGCATTCGCATAGATTGCATCGCATAGGCAATCAAAAAAGCTCTGATGATATATTTAAAGCTCGTATATTGTACAGACAAAAGGCAAATATAATTATCTTTTATTTTATAGTTTGCCAACATACTTCATATATTATGTATTATATTTATCTTGCTTATACCTATTTATTTATAATTTATTTTCTTATGTACTTATTACTTATTGCATTTATATTATTGATGTTTTTAATAATTAAATTAACGTTCGCTGTTTACACTAAATCACCGCATCACTTCTTGTCTCTGGTTTCGCTTCAGTGTAATCGCAGAAACGTCATAACGTCAAACTATTCATCTCGATGGCGTCGTCTCACTTATATACATTTTCGAGTTTTCAGATATTTCGTAGAATAGTTAATTCTAATCATTTATTCTAGACCCTTCCAGATATTTCCAATTTACTGTAAAATCTCCAGAGTACTGAAAAATCTTTTTGCGCGCGCTATTCTGTATGCGTGATGGTGTTTTATCTTTCGTCATACCGTACAATAGTTGAAATTAATATCATCTGCTGTATTATGGTTTATCGCTTAATTCCCCACGCACCAATCCCGCTCGGTGTGATTTGATTAAGCACATCGAGCCTTTTTACGATCGGATCAACAATGAGGTCATTGTGTTGAAGCGGGAAGAGCGATTGTCGCTCGTATCCCGGGACTGGTAACTTCAGAAAGGTATAACCATCCAGTATTTGCTGGATGGCTATACCTTTTTTTTACTACACATTATCGAAGTCTCTCGAACATTCTACATGAATCTTGAAATCGGAATAACCCAAGAATATGGTCCCGTTGTTCATTCAATGAAAATAAGTATTTCACTATATAACTTAATGACCTGTTAATTTAATGTAACTAAAATTATCATAATCTAAATTAAACAAACTAAACCTAATAACCTAACCAAACCAAACCTAATAAAGTAACCTAACCTCATATATTGCCTATGAAATGTCAAAATATGCAGTGCATTTTTCGAAACTTTAAAGTGTAATATCATATTTAATACTTACTTTTTAAACCTAAATTATCTTTCATTTTGTTATTAGCACATTCAATAATATAGTGAAATAATAATTTTTGTTGTATATGCAATGGGACCATTATCTTGGATTTAACCGTAACTTCAAAAAGGTATAACCATCCAGCATTTGCTGGACGGCCATACCTTTTTTTACTACACAATATCGAATATCAATATCTCTCGAACATTCTACATGAATCTTGAAATAAACTGAACTTTTCTCAAAGAAACTATAATCACTAGAAATGTGGAGAATGGTCGAACATTTTCGATGTATCGCGAACCAACATATGTGTATATAAGCGATGTGGAGCAGACGCGGAGGTTGATTTTTGACAAGTGATAAGTGAACCAGAGACAAGCGGTAGAGTTGATACTTGCGTGCGGAGTTTTCTATTGCAAACCTGAGCATAGGTCTTGCGATACACAAATGTGCAGTGAATTAAATAAGGATTTAAGTTATCTCGCTCGCATTAAAACAACATACGTATTAAAATAATTCCAGGCCGGGTGGTGCATAATTTTGTCACATGTTGTGTAGGCGGGAGTGAAGTAAATGTATTGTCAGAAAGTCAGTCTTGAAGCAAAAGTCTTGCATAAAATCGAAGATTTTATTGCAATTACCGTAAATTGGAAATTACTACAAAGGTTTGGGATACTGTAATGGAATTCGCAAAACGTCTAGAACAATTTTGTTTTGACGTTAAGTGAAAGTCACAGATAAAGCAACAATGACAGTGAATCAATAATTATCGACCAGTGATAAAATACGAGAGTACCTACCGTCAAGCGAGAAGTTTTTTAGTGCGAAACTGAACGAAACCAGCGAACCGACCTTGCGATAGACAAAAGTGCAGAAAAGTAAAGAAATACCTGTTTGGAATATTCTAGTGATAATTAGTGCACATTAAGAAATTGGTGCAAATTTTAAGAACGGTGCTCCGATTTAATTCGTGTCCAGTGTTTAATAAGATTTTAATCCAGTGTTTTATTTGCCTCCTACAACCACGATCATTGTCTATTTGCACTCATGACTAAAAAAAACATTATTCACAATATAAAATATATTGTTATACATTAAGTGATATAACTCACTCTACGCATTTCTGCGTTTTTCACACTCGAGTTGTCTTGATATGTCGGCTCTGAGTAGAGATGGGTTGTTCACGAACGAACTGCTGTTCGTTACTCCCTTTATTAACTCGTGGCGTCTGCTTGCTTGACGAAAAAAGTTCGGAACGATTTTTAACCCTTTTCCCGCGATCCAATCGACATGAAACTTTGCAAGCAGACTCGTGGCGACGATCAGGAAGATCTATCAAATTTTCGTTAAAAAAAATTAATAAATTATTAGATTTTTCAATTTTTTAATGGTTTTTTCATACAACTTACTAAGTTGTATGAAAATATTTCTACGCGTCTGGTAGACACGGAACCTGATTATAGTATAATTTTGGATTTTTGGAAAAATTTTTGCTTCCTTTATATTAACTCGTGGCGTCTGCATGCTTGAAGAAAAAACTTTGGATCGATTTTTAACCCTTTTCCCGTGATCCAATCGAGCTGAAACTTTGCAAGCAGACTCGTGGCAACGATCAAGAAGATCTATCAAATTTTATAAATTAATAAATTTTTGGATTTTTCAAATATTTAATGGTTTTTCATACAACTTACTAAGTTGTATGAAAATATTTCAAAGCGTCTGGTAGACACGAAACCTGATTATAGTATAATTTTGGATTTTTCGAATTTTTATTACTCCCTTTCGCAGCGTCGCTCGACCGAAGCCCAACGCGTAGGTTAAGCGCCAAACCAGTTTCCACTAGTAAATGAGAAAGGGAGTATAATAAAAACTTGGTTTTTATGGGTTACTTTTTTTTAAACATACTTTATCGAACGGCAACCGTTCATCATTTTAGTGGTCGTTAATAAATTTTAAATTATTTCAGTCGGTATAGAACGTAAGGAAGCTATGTTTACTTCACTCAATTAATATTTAGTTCAGGGAATTAATTTTTCGTTCGCAGTAAAAGTAAAAATATAGAAAGATTGAATTCCCAGTGTATAAATAGAACAGAAATCGTATTTCGTAAGTCGTTGTAATGTTAGATGGCTCCATCTCAGCACATACTTTGACAAACTAGAAACAGTCTTCTTGTGGCATCTATGGGATTTCGGTAACGTTAAAATTCGTTGGAATTGCAGTTATCCATTTTGTTGAGCCATTTCTAATAATAAATTTAAAGCTTATTTTTATTTGTAAATAAATTATTAAAGTTGGTAAAAATAAAGCAAAATAATAAAAGATTTATTTAATAATGTAACTTTTAAAAATAATTTATATTATGTATTAAAATATTTACACAAATGTGAGCTTGCTTCAATTACTTTGCTTATCCTAGGAAATTGACACATTTCACTAGAATCAGTTTCCTTTAAAATTTGGACATTATTATAAATTGTAAATATGACATTAATAAAAAAAAATTAAATTAATATCGCTGAACTGTAGACAGGTATTTATTTAAACTAAAAGTTATATTTAGAATGCGAGGAAATAATGTTGGTTTTATATCATAAAAATAAGTAGGTGGTAGAACTAACTAACTTACCATCATGCCGTTTCTCCGCGGGGGTAGGCAGAGAGGATAGGGCGCCATACTCTTCTGTCCTGACATACAACTTTCGCTTCGTCTACATTCATACATCTTCGCATGCAAACTCGCCGGTTATTGAGGCTTCTAACGGGACCATCTTCCAGTATTTTTTTTTTTTTTTCAATTTTTATTTATTACATAATATGTACATTACAAACATTACGTTCAATGCATACATATTATTAACTTACATCTAAAAATATACATATACACATATACATACACATCCATATACACATATCCATAAACACATATGTATACATACATACACATATACATATACATACATACACACACATATACATATTGTGTATTAAAATACTAATTTATTATTAAACAATTATTAAACAATTAAAAGTGACCTGTACAATCTGGTCAAAGGTGTAGGAGAATCCTGCTTCGGAAAACCCCCTCAAACACATGGAATATATCAATATCCAAAGCGATCTTGTTCAGCATAGCTGTAGCTTTTCCAACAGGCATAACCATCGGCAGGTTGGTCCTGTATATTGGAATGTGAAACAATCTATGCTGACGATATCTAAGGTAATTATCAGGAACATACAAACCAATGCGATCATACCGCGCAACAATCGATAAAAATGTGTAATCAAATACACATTCCTTCTAGTCTCTAAACTATTGTAGCCAAGCATACCCTGGAGAAATTCGGTTGGGTAAAGCCAAGGATAATGCCCGTACTCTCTCATGTAGAGATATCTCAGAAACTTCTTTTGGACTTTATCTCGTTAATCTGGTCATGCCACGTCTTCCGCGGTCGCCCTCTCTTTCTGGCGCCACCAACACTTGCATTATATATCTTTCTTACCATTCTTTCCTCACTCATTCGCTCAACATGCCCAAACTATCTGAGCGACCCTATTTTTATTCTATGTATTGTGCTACGATCAGTTTTACGTTCATTCCTAATTTCTTCATTTTTACTCTATCGTACATGGATTTGTCGCACATACGTCTAAGGGACCTCATCTCCACTGCATTCAATCTACTTTCGTTCCTCTTCTGCCGGCTCCAGGCTTCACTTCCATACATTAGTGTCGGTACCAGAACTCCATTATTAGGTGGTAGAGGTTGAACATAAACAATATTTCCACCTGCAGCAGAGTTTGCAGTTTGGTGTTGGAAGGTTTTCAGGGGTTTAGAACTTTATTCATCTCATGACGCGGTGTCAGGAACGTGTCGTTTAATATTTCACGAGGTATGCCAGCCATCCAGTATCGCCTCATCTTCACAAAACTCATCTCCCGCCGGTCGGATGCTACAAGCCCTCGCAAAACATCTCTCATCAAGTTTGATTAAATTTCATCTTCACATCTTAGGTACACAGAACGAATCTCTTTAGAAAACGACAAATTTAAAATCGGTCTCAATTTGTCTCCATCTACAAAATTGTGTTAAATAAATGTGATAAAAATTTGCGTGGTTGGAAATTATCACTGTACATGTTTACAAAATATTAAATACTATTTTTTATTTGAGATAGAAAAGAGACAGATAAAATACAATATACAGGTATACGCGTATGAAAAGTTATTTCGTACATATGACAATTAAAGAGGTGGATCATAAATCAATAATTAGCCAAAATAACGACTCAAATATGAAGAAAGTTAATATTTTTTAATTAACCTGTGTTTAAGTAACGTACTTCAATAAATTGGAGACACGTTATTCAGGAGCGATAAAAGTGCAGCGAAGATAATTAGTGCGACTTATGAAATTAGATAATTAGAGTGTGAAATATTCTGAGTGAATTTAAGAACAGTGCTCCGATTGAATTTATGTCCAGTGACTATTTTTTTTTATTAATTATATTTATTTATACAGCAGATATATAATAATGTTTTTTATAATAAATGAATTCTATGTTATAAGATTTTAAATACATTTTACTCCGCATAATATGAGCCAAAAACTCGAGCTTATGGGAGGAGTATTTTTTTAAAGGTTTAATCTGTCCCCCACAGATACGATCCAGTGACAATATCCTAATAAATAAGTTTCAACAATTACACAAATTTATCTTTAATTTTATATCAAAATTGGCATTGTTGAAACAAGCAAAAACTATAGGGGTTAAAACGAAAGGACTCAGTTACATGTTGTAATATATGAAAAGGAAAATGTACGCTTATGTGTGAAAGGATCTGTCTCTGATATCCAGGCTTCCTTCGGTGTCCGATGAATGAACGCAGCTATGTCGCTGTCTACCTACGTTTCATAGTATACTGTTAAGGCTGGACATTCACAGCACATGCATATTTCGACGTTTTTTCGAAAACGTTGGTTTTTATTATTCATTTATATCAGAATTTATACGCTAGACCACATTTTTTTAGGACGATAAAGTAGATAAAACATATATTTTTATAAGAAATTAATAAAATTAATACTACTTATAATAATAAAGAAATTACAAGCATTAATCAACAGGTCTCAGCCGAAAATAAATCATTTTCAGCGTCCCATAAATCATCAATATTTGAATATTTATTTGTATGCAGAATATGTTCATGATTATTATTAAGCTATTATTCTACATATCTAGATAAGAAATATTTAATATTACTCACGTTCTACATTTTTAATGTTCGCAAGAATTTTTCTCGTTTTTTTTATGATTTTTAGTCATATAGGGTAATTTTTTCAAACAATGTATTGTACATATTTACTACCGTTCATTACGTATTTAGTCACTATTTAAAAGTTGTTTTCTTAATTAAATATATATTGATTAATATTTAAAAAAGAAAAATCCAAATTATAAAATATGTCAGCAAATGACGCATAATACCTACATAAATAAATTTGATTTTTAAATTAAAAGTATCATGTTATGAAATTTAGCTATCTGAATAAATAATATTATTTAACCATATCTACCGGTTTATGTGTACCTCAATTTTTTTTTAATGTGAAAATTTTAACGTAAACAAATTATTAACTCACACTTATTGTAAAGTATTCATAATTTAAAGAAAATCATTTATTATACTAGCATAAATAACAACAACTGCCTCCATTACAAGAAATATAATTTTATTTAATTTACTTTTCCCTTTCCTTCAAATAAATATAAAAGTCTATACTCGTATAAATTAGTGATAAATGCAGACATCTATTGTCTGTCAAGAATATCACCAGATGTGACGTATATTAGCGTGATTATTTGACTTAATCCTATCCAAAATAAACAGTATTATTTATTTCTCGCAATATTCCTATCACAGTTAAAATGATGTTTGTATATTTCGATACCCAGGATATTATTTTACCGACCCTTGTGAAGCTAAATATAAAGTTTTATTTAGAGTTATTTTAAAGTTTTAGTTAGTTTAAAATGATATTCATATAAGTACGTTATACATAGCGCGGTGTGAAACACTTATGACTCACTTATGTTAATAAAGAAATTTTAGTAAAAGTCGTATCGATTATACCGTATATTTTAATACATATATGCTTACAAGGACAAAATAACTTCTCGCTTGCCCTATATTTTAACATAGGATTGCTCCGGTATAAACAGCGGCCGCGCGACGCATGATCAAGAATTAACTATATTTATATTATTTTCTATGTATACAAAGATAATAATTGTTTATCGTAAATTAATAGACAAAATAAATGTTTTTTGTTTATTTTTATCGTGATCAGGTTTCTTAATCTTTTAAATATATAAAAGGTTTTTGATGTGCAATCGCATGTCCACATTTTTGAACATCTTAAAGTGATCTTTGAAAATGACAAGTGTTTTGGATAAGCAATACTTGTTCACTTCAAAGAATGTTGCGTCTCACGTGTTAAACTCCGAAGATTCGACTTTACAACGCTATACTAGTGCAGTAATTTAATTTTTTACATAACATGTGAATTTACAACTTTTTTTCTGTAATGTTTCTAATGTTTCTAAAACGTTAAGTGTATTCTGTAACATTTTATTCATCTAAGTATCATAACATGATTTAATATTTTACTTTACTTTTCTTTACTTTAATTCACCAGATATAACTAATGTTATTACTCAGAAATATTTTCTGTCTAAACAAAATAAATATATTCCTTAAATGTTATGTAATAAGTGCGCCACCATCGATTGGTCATAGTTCAGTAATTTTATTTCTTACATAACATGTGAATAACTTTTTTTCTGTAGTGTTTCTAATGTTTCTAAAACATTCCTTTTTTTTTTCTTTTAAAAAAAATAGAGATGTGAACACGGAATTCGTGTCACATCAATATTCTTACTATTTTCAAATTAAGCTAAGCACTTGTGCTATGAAAATAGGACTAACTTGCTTGTTTGGAGTGAGATTCGAACCTGCGACATTTGGATCACGAGGCGAGAGTCCTAACCACAGGACCATCAAGCTACTCATAACATAAAGTGCATTTTATTCATCTAAGTATGATAACATGATTTAATATTTTACTTCAATTCACTTGATATAGCTAATGTTATTACTCAGAAATATTTTCTGTCTAAACGAAATAAATATAATTCTTAAATGTTATGTAATAAGTGCGCTATCATCGACTGGTCATACATAGTGCAGTAAGTTTACTTCTTACATAACATGTGAATTTATAACTTTATTCTGTAGTGTTTCTACTGTTTCTAAAACATCTTTTTTTTTTCTTTTTAAAAAAATAGAGATGTGAACACGGAATTCGTGTCACATCAATATTCTTATTATTTTCAAATTAAGCTAAGCGCTTGTGCTATGAAAATAGGATTAGGTAACTTGCTTGTCTTGTGTGAGGTTCGAACCTGCGATCTTTGGATCACGAGGCGAGAGTCCTAACCACAGGACCAACAAGCTACTCGTAACATAAATTGTATTCTATAACATTTTATTCATCTAAATATCATAACATGATTTAATATTTTACTTTAATTCACTAGATATAATGTTATTACTCAGAAATATTTTCTGTCTAAACGAAATAAATATATTTTTTAAATGTTATGTAATAAGTGCGCCACCATCGATTGGTCACCATACCCCAAGCGAGATATCTCTGTCCTTAGTTATTGTAAATCAAATGAATTGGTCGTAAAGTCATATAACAAATATAAAAAGTCGTGGCCGAGACGAGCTGGAAACAATTGTACCATTCAGTCAGACGCGCGGGTCAGAGGTCAGATGTGATCTTTAACCAACGTCAAACAAACGATTCTATTCATATCTACCATATTATAATATTCATGCTCCGTTATACCCTTGATAGCACGGGTCGTGTCATTAAATATCCATTTATATTCAATCATCAAGACGTATTAATTAAAAATAAAAGATTCCTGAACTCAATTTAAAATACAAAGTAGTTGAAAAAATATCAATGTTTTTTGCTGCTGCGTATTACGCGGTAGTTTATTTTTGAATTTTTAAAACACTGTCATATTTTTCTGTCGATGGGGATATAAAGTAGCGACCGACAACTTCTGATCTATTTTAAAAACCGACTGACACAAATCTTGATCTAATCTGATTTTGTTTTTTTCTATCATTTAATCTTTATATTATTGATCTTATTTAGCAATAACACGCAAATATTTGTTATTTATTTTCAGCAAACATTGATAATTTATACCTTACTACGCATAATCATTAGTTAATATTCTTTCCAGACTCGTAATACTTAAACTATTTAATTTTAAACGATAAAACGTGTTTTTTTTTCAAAGTTTAGAATTTTAAAATGAAATAATACACATAAAAATCGTGATAACGGCCATGGCATTGACTTTATTGGAAAGATAATTTTATGCTATTAATGTTTAAATATAGGGTGTTTTTTAGATTATTATGCAAAAAAATAGTGTTTTTTAAACACTATTTATTGCATTTAACATTTAATTGCATTTTTTGTACCTCATAAAATAAAAACAACCTTAATTAAGGCATTCATTTTTAAAAGCATATACAATACTTTGAAAAGTATGTAATTTCCATATGTGTACATAATCGGCAATTATTTTTTTCTATGTTTCAATTTGGCAACCACTGACTTCAATTTAATTGGCATTGAAATATTTTCTCGTACTTATTTAATGTAAAAATTTTTCATTAAATCGGTCGTATTGACATACTTTATAATGATTTGAGTAATGACGTTATAAAAATATTTCAAAAGAAAATTTCTTAATATATTGTAGTTTGTTGCCTGACATACCGATCAACGTTTTAACTGTGATAAAAAAATTAAAACAATCGCAAGATTTATTTAAATGTTCAAAATATATACGTAACCACGATTCAGGATAGCAGTAAACAGCTATGTTTTCGTTACATTCACTATTTAAAATATACGCAACTAATAGAAAAAAAAAGATTTACGACAAGATGCATAAATATGTGAAAATATTTTTCCAATAGGCGGGTCCTTGTTTCTAATTTGAAAAAGTAAAACGAGGCGTATTCACAGGATAAGAAAAGAAGAATATTGGTAACGGTTTAAAGATTTACACTTTTTTGTACCTCTTTTATAAAATACCTAGGTGTAACTATAGATTCAAAACTAACATTAAAAAAAATACTGAATTTGTGGTGAAGAAAATCGCAAAAAAAGTGTCCTTACTTGGAAGAATAAGAAGACATATAAATAAAAATACAAGTTAGATTATTGTTCCAGTATATTATTTATAAGCAATGAAGGAATGCTAAAGAAACTACAAATAGTACAAAACAGAGTGATGCGCATAATACTGAAGTGTAATAGGAGAACAAAAATGTTGAATGACCTAGGACTGGAAACTGTAAATCAAAGAATAATATATAATGCAATGATCGAAATATTTAAAATTAAGCATAGATTAGCACCCAAATACTTTGATGGCAGGATGAAGCTGAATAAGGATTTTTATTCCTACAATACAAGAGGAAGCCACAACATAAAAGACTACCAAAGAAAAATAAAAACATCTCACAAAATTGTACGATGTATAAAGGTATAAAAATCTTCGATATCCTGCCAAAGGAAATTCAAAACATGGATAATATAAGGAGGTTTCAACTGAAGTGCAAAAATTATATTATAAAAACTTTTAAATGATTATATGGAATGCAACATGTCCAAGTGAAACAACATTATGTGTGGAACTAAATTATTAAGATAAATAAATATATTTTCTGTTAATGTACACTTGCTCCAGTGATGGAGGCAGACACCGGAGGAAATTCTCTGGAGCTGTGTTTTGTTGAGGGATTCGAGAGAGGAAATGATAGAATATTTGGAAGTAGCAGATCGGAGCCCTATATTGAACTCCGATCTGTTAAGCTGCCCTAGGAACCTGGAACTACTCAGAGAATTTCTCGGGTGTGGGTCTCCAGATGGGAGATCCTTCAACGTAGTAGTATGTATTTTGATTGATTTTTCATGTTTTGCTCTTGGATCGTATGTACCGTGGTGCATGTGCGTAAGTCCATATTTCTTTGTACTTATTTAAGTGCTGTCTGTTTAACCCAAAAGGGAGTTTCTTTTTCATATACCCTCATATATCCCGACCTGTTTGCTCCTTACCTGTATTATCCTGTGTATACTTTGTTTTTTGTATATGCTTATAATCGTGTTAATGTATTCAAATATTTTAGTGGTTTTTATTTATTTTTTTAAATAATAATGAAGTGAACTGACGGGACAATGAGGGAAAATTTTTTGAATGTTCCAACTCTGCTTTGCAATGCTGGGTTGCACGGTTACCTTTAGCATTAAAAAATGCCAACCTGGCGGCGAATGAGTAGGACCGATATAGGAGCTTTTGCTTATAAAACGGTCCTGGGTAAGCGGTGGGTCTGCCCTCATTCTTGATGTACACTATAGTAGTTAAGAAGGTTTCGATATTATAACATTTGAGTTAGGAAGATTTTGGAAGATATCATGTACAAAAAAATGTGAAAGTAAAACTTTAAAATATAAGGTATTGGGTTATAAATAACTAATACTGTCCCAAAAAATATACAAAGAATTCAGATTTGTAAATACCTAAAACGTAAATGTAACGATTATTTATACAGCTTCAAAGCATCTGGCGGAAGAAATGACCCGCGAAAATTGTCCGCCAATGATTAACGTGAGTGTATAGTACGGTCCCGTTAAGCATGTTAAAAAAAATACCAATTATCCGCCAAAATCCCCCTAACTTAAATGTCATTATATCCAAACTTTTAAACCTACTATAGTGTGTACATCTACAGAAAATATTTCCGGTTTGATACTATAACGCAAGTCAGGCGGTCGCTAGCCCTTAATCTATTACTATTTGCCCGGAGGCTTGGTGATTTGTCGGTACGCCAATCAATTAGTGTGGACGAGACATTATGGAAGGAGTATAAATTACAAGTACAAAATATCTAACGACTAAGGTTAGTAATAATTTTATAGATGATAAAGGAAACAAATGGAATAGCGTTAAAAAGGCAAAGGACGGGAAAATCTGTTTTATTTTTCGAAATATTTATTATATCGAACAGAATTTGCCTCAAGTCACGAAATGTATATTTGAAATCATTTATATGTTAGATCGAAGATCACTGTAATTGAAATTTGAGATTAAACCAGACTTTTCAATCTAGATCTTATTTCACGACAGCATATTGCGAAACCGACGTTTTCAAACGCAAAAGTAAATTTTTCATAAATAATAAATTATTGTATCACGAATCAGATTCGAATTACTAACGTGGTTCTGTACATTTTACAAAATATGAAAAACATTATTTTGAATTAATATTAAACATGATATCTAAAAAACGTTTTCATTTTTTTTTCACATAATGAGTTCAAAGATCAGAACCAAGTCTAAGATATGGAATTAAAGCCTGAAATTGGAAAAAAAACGTAGAAAAATGTAGTGAAAATGCATTCAAAGTTCACATATATAGCGTGCTAGAGAGAATAAAATAAGGGTCGATGAGACAATTTTGTCACGTGGCTAAGAAAATATATTGAGGCATGGGTTGCATATAGCAGGAACATCTCAAATATATACGTATGAGAAGATGTATGAATGTTATTGAAGAAAAAGTGTTGTTCCAAGATAGAAAAATGTGGCTTCGTATCTTCTCTGCCTGCCTCTGGAAAATGTTGTCAAGGTTAGTTAGTTAAGATCGGTGTACGCACTTAAAATATGCACGACTTTTATATTACTGATTTCTTCTTTTTCATTTTATTTTTAACGCTTCAACAGGCAAAGAGACCTAATTACTGAAGTGAAACACATCACAAAACGCCCAAACTTGAGTTATTTAATTGCGTCCTCGCCTGAAATCGAATCCGGAACCCTTGGTGTGAGAGGCCAGTGTTATGCCCACTGGGTCTCATAGCCCAGTGGGCAATTATTGATAAATGAATGCTAAAAAAACGTATACACTTAGATAAAAATTTGACCTAAAAGACCATAAAATATCTATTTAGGATTGGATGTGTTCAAAATACGTAGTAAGTGAATAAATTGCGTATTGAGGTTCAAAGGTAAGAAAACATATGTTAAGGTGAAACAAAATAGCAAAGATTCTTAAAATCATCTTTTAAAGGAAGTTGTAAAGAGAATAAATATTTACATCTTCCGATGTTCCCAGGTTGCATCTAAAAAAGGAGACAAGTTCCTACTTTGAAGCTTTGGTGAAAGGCTGCCAGGCTCTGCAATTCTTTGTGTTGCATTTTTTATGCACTTTCCGTAGTCACGTTCGGCAGAAGGCCTCATGCGCGGACTGCGCTAAGTCGGCCTACTGTGGATGCACTCAAAATAAGGAACAG
>JADDOH010012022.1:0-107425 GCA_016648135.1 Agrypnia vestita
TCGCGGGGTGGTTTAACCCCTCAGCACCGCGTGCGATCTTTAACAAAATAAATATACGTGCACTTAAGGTTAACATTATAAAGTCGGTTACAGTTGAAATGTCAACCGATAAACGGCGGTCGGCTATTGGGCAATGTTGTGACAACCGTCCCTTTCCATTGTCTCCGTGGTTGACATTTAAGCCGACGCAGTGGCGGAGTGTGCTCTTAATTGACCGGCAAAGGTCAGCATTAATTTAGATTGGAAATATCGTGAAGGGTCGAATTGTGTATAATTTAATAATTAATCCAACGGACGATTGTAAATTGTATTCATTTCATAAAAATAAACTTAGTTTTCGCAACTTTTGTACTGAAAAATATCAACATGTTTCAGAGTCCATGGCCCCTTCGTCAGGATACAATTGTATGTTAACAAATTAAATTAAAAAATCGAAGTGTAGACAGTCAAAATATATAAAAAAATATATATGGAAAATGAATAATAATAAAGGAACTACCTAATATGAAAATAAATTTAAAAGAAAACTATTTGTAAAAAAATAAATTTATTTTCATGTTTGGTAGGTAATTTATTATTATTCATTTTTCATATAGAATTTTTTCTATATTTTGATTGTCTATACTTGAGTGTACAATTGTATCCTGATTTTTTTCCTTGATTTTGTTTCTTTGTGTGTAATGAAAGACGGATTATATTATCTATAAAATAACCTGTAGCACTTTTTAAAATACAACTAGTGCCATATACATCAAAAATAAAAATCAAGCCATGAATATCCTGATATTTATCCGCGGATATATATTCTCGAACCCTGAATTTTTATTTAAACTTTATAATACTCGTACACACAAGTTGTCACTACTGTAGTTTCGAGAGGAAAAGTTCCTCTTTCATCAGGTAAATATTAACTATATCAATGTATTCAGGCAAGGAGTTTGGCATTAAAACACCACGCTTGCCAGACGGGTTGGTGAGCTGCAGCTACAACTAGCAAATAACAAGAAAGGATGGAAAGGTACGGAAGAGGCGTATACCCAGCAGTGGACAGATGAAGGCTGAGGAAGAAGAAGAAGATTCAGGCAAGGCAGGGGGTAGTATAATGGGGAAGGTTTTTTAGTCGTTAATGGGAACAAGCCTAAGATTGGAGAAGTGTTAAAACTGAGTGTGATTTTACTAGCAAGTATTTTTTCAGAATTGAAATTTATTCGTAATCAATCCTTTATGAGAAATCGAGTGGAGTAATATCAGTTTGTGAGTATCGAAAGATGTTCGATTTCCGATTCGAATTATATTATGAAAATTAAACGTCAAATTAAAACAAAATCGTTAATCTAATAATAATAAAAAAATCGTTATTTGTACAAATATATTTTTAACTACACTGCATTTTAATTAAATCATTCTTGCCTGTCCCAAATATCCCTTGTACTGCTATCTCAAGACACCCTAACCCGTGTTTTTATTATAACGATGGCAGATGATGTTTCTAATGTTTTTCTTTGCGCTTCCAGCCTGTCTAACAACGCAGGGCCTGTAAATGCAAGGACGTAATATAATTTTATAATTTTATTCATTTAATAAGTAAAATAATAAAATATTATATGTGGGGTATAAAAGCAAAGATAGCAATTTCCAAAAAATAATTTAATGCTGTCACCGAGGATTACTAATTTAAAAACGTACTGAATTCTAGATTTGATGTATACATCCCTTTCAAAATCATATGTCCTATAAATGTAAAGGCTATGTTTCCTATGAAATCTCAAATTTAGTACATTATTAATCCTCGATGACTACATCCAATTTTTTTGATATTGCTGCCTTTGCTTTTATGCTCCACATATCATTAAAAAGTAGGTGCATGAACGCGCGTTACTGAAGTTATTGATTTTTAATTTTATAATTTTTTAAGTTTCAGTAATAATTTTTTTTTTTAAATAATTTTTCAAATAATTTGAAAAAAAAGGAACAAAAGACATTTCATTCGAATTTTTTGACAGTTATACAGCACCCTGATGATGGAATGGTAATTTCTGAAACATATTGGTGAAAAAAAACTCACATAAAAGTAGATATATACAAAAAAATAATCAATTAATGTATATTATAGATATCTCACACAGACGAAACTGTATTTATTATGGGAAAGTAGGTAGTAAATACAGTTTCGTCTCTGTGAGATATCTATAATACACATTAATTGATTAATAATGTCTCTGTGACATAAATCCAGCACTGTTCTGAAAGATTTGAACAAACTCAAAATATTCTGAAAAAAATAATCAATATTTTTTATTAATATTATTACTGTTTTCCAAAATAATATCTCTAAAATGATTTGCAATAATAATGAAAAATTTTCATTTATATAAAGAAAGTGAATCATATCTTACCTTACAAGCAGAACCGTTACTATCTTAACTACGGTTTGTTCTTTGTTAGTTTAACCTGACCTATTACGAACACCTGTTTCAGTTCATCTATTTTAATTCCTACTCCAATAAATAAAACAACATTCGACACGCGTATATGTTGCCATGAATTAAACACGACAAACACTATACGCAAGGGTCGAAAAATAATTGAAGGACCTTTTGTAGTAGTGCAGTGTGTTATCTTGCAGCAATACAATAATAAATAAAGTCGAAGACAGTGAGCTTTTTTGAATAAATAAATAACTCTTAAAGGCACAGGTAGCATGTGTTTCTGTTATATAATAATTTCTGTTACATTATCACCTTCACATTTAATTATAATTTGGGTTTTAAAACACATTAACACCTTTACGCACTTGTAAGACTTTTATTCGATTTGAATTTTGAACCCTCATCATCAAAATATATAATTCTCTATGAAAAAATGTCCGTCACTGAAATAAAAATGAGGTGTGAAAACACTGATGTATGGAAGGGAATCTTGGAGTTAGCAGAAGAGGAACAAAAGTAGGCTGAATGCAGTGGAGATGAAATTCCTTAGACGTATGTGTGTAAAATCCATTTATGATAGAGTAAAGAATGGAGATATTAGGAATGAATATAAAGCTGATCTTAGCGTAATTCATAGACTTAAAAAAGGGTCGGTCAGATGGTTTGGGCATGTCGAGCGAATGAATGAGGAAAGAATGGTAAGAAAGATATACAATGCAAGTGTTGACGGCGCCAGAAAAAGAGGGCGACCGCGAAAGACGCGGCATGACCATATCCACCAGATACTGGGTGATCTTCCCGTTAGAAGCCTCAACAACCGTTGAGTTTGCACGCGAAGATGTATGAATGTGGACGAGGCGAGAGTTGTGTGTCAGGACAGAAGAGTGTGGGGCTCTATTCTCTCTGCCTACCCCCACTGGGAAACGACGTGATGGTAAGTAAGTAAGGTGTGAAAAGTAAAAAAACTATGGTGAAATATTATAAAGAGTTAAGGATGTTATTACGGTCGTTAGACATGTTTAACTGTAATTTCGGATATTTTATACGCACCGTACGTATTACCAAGAAGCGAATCTCGACGTTTCGTTGGATACATATCCAACGTCATCAGGAGGACGACCTCCACCTCCGCGGGTAAAGGTCAGGACAGAAGAGTGTGGGGCTCTGTTATCTCTGCCTACCCCCACTGTGATACGACGTGATGGTATGTAAGTAAGATGTGAAAAGTAAAAAAACTATGGTGAAATATTATAAAGAGTTAAGGATGTTATTACGGTCGTTAGACATATTTAACTGTAATTTCGGATATTTTATACGCACCGTACGTATTACCAAGAAGCGAATCTCGACGTTTCGTTGGATACATATCCAACGTCATCAGGAGGACGATCTCCACCTCCGCGGGTAAAGGTCAGGACAGAAGAGTGTGGGGCTCTGTTATCTCTGCCTACCCCCACTGTGATACGACGTGATGGTATGTAATTAAGGTGTGAAAAGTAAAAAAACTATGGTGAAATATTATAAAGAGTTAAGGATGTTATTACGGTCGTTAGACAGGTTTAACTGTAATTTCGGATATTTTATACGCATCGTACGTATTACCGAGAAGCGAATCTCGACGTTTCGTTGGATACATATCCAACGTCATCAGGAGGACGACCTCCACCTCCGCGGGTAAAGGTCGTTCGATAAGTATCCAACGAAACGTCGAGATTCGCTTCTCGGTAATACATACGGTGCGTATAAAATATTCGAAATTACAGTTAAATATGAAATATTACGCCTATTCAATAATTTGCATTTATCGTTTATTAAATGGAAACAAATTATATATAAAAAAAAAGAGATTGAGTTATTTTTATGGAACATTAATTCGGCTATCGTGTTATTAGTATCCCCGAGAAAATGGCGGTGTACGTACCTGCCATTAAATAATATTATGTACCTTTAAAGCACCATTAGGCCGAGGATAACAAGGTCTTTTGAGACACCTGTTTTCACATATTTACGGTCAAAGCACACAACCTTCGGAATAATATTCCTTTATTTTATTCAATACAACGTCGACAATTTTTATCTATACATTTTGGTGTAAAATTTATAAGACGTTGAAAAAAATACGAAAACTTCATACTAGGTATTATAAATATATTATTTTAACAATATAACATAGTTACTGGATTTGGTAGAGGGATGATTAATTAATTAAGGATGAATTATAGAAGTCTCACAGAACCGAAGTCGATATGTAATAATTCGAAAGAATATCATATATAAGTTAATAAGGAATATTGCTAAAAAAACTCCACTTTGAAGAATAAAATATAGAGGTTTCATCACCAGTTGCGAAATCTATGTATACTAACATTTTAATGAGAAAAAATAACAACAGATGTCTCTAGCATAGACCAGTGCAATATATTAAGTGTTCTCGATTCGAAAACATGTATAGAACTTTAAAAAAAAATTGATAATGTGTGGATGTTCTTACGATACAATTGGTGAACGTTGCCATCGTATAAGAGACTTCCATCTACTTTTCTCATATATGAATATAGCTTCGTCTCTGTGAGACCTCTATAATTTATCCTTGATTAATATATTTTTTGCTTTTATCAATCTATGAAAGTAAAAATTTTTTGAGGGAGATAGCAGGATGCAAAATGATGATGGTCTGGAAAATAAATGTTAGGAAAGGTTCACCAGGAGAATGATGATAGGTTATATCCTGGACCAGAGACACGGCAAGATAGTCTTACATTTCACAGACGAAGCACTTCCCTAAATTTAAGAAAAGTAATGAATATTCTGGAGAAGATGGCAAGAAAAGATATACGATCAGAATATGTTTACAAGTATGTTTTAAGAAAACAAGAACCTAAGTAAATTTTAAAAATTTGATGGCATGCTTTTATACGCTTCCTTTGCGTAAATTCGTAATCGATTTTTTAACATCACCCATGCAGCATCCAAATATTAAACACGTTGTTTTAAAGTTTCAAAATTAATTTTCAAACGGCATGTTCATCAGTTGTTTCTGCAGCTCTTTCTTGTGTCTTTAATCGAAATAATGACCAAATGTCGGAAATGATTCAATAATGTAGTCATCCACTTTACATAAATATTGAAAGTTTCAGAGCTCTAGTTAGTCGGAAAGTTGGTGAAAAATCAATCAGAAGATTCCGCAACAACAATTAGACAGACAAAGAGAGTTAATTAAAAGCATGCAATAATGAGGTCTCATTACCGGCGGCGACATCTATACAGGGCGTAACAGAGCAAGTTACAATACTTAACAGGTGGATTTCTGCCTTGATTATTTACGGGACGAAAATATTTAAGCGACCATGACCTATGTAATGTCAATGCAATATCAAGATGTGCATTTTTTTTCATATCTGATTTTTTTTTGAAAAATGTTGAACTATCATTACAGTAACTTATATCGATTATGAAAAATTTATACGTTTCAATTCAAGTGAATCAAAATGATAAAAACCTTGCAAAAAATCTATATTCAGATTTTACAAGGTTTTGTAATTTTCTTTAAAAATAGCAAAATAATTTTGTGATGACGTTATTAATATAATTAATAAAATAAACTTAGTTTTCACCACTTTTTTAATTTACTTCACTTGCACACTTTCACAATCACTTTTTTTAAAAGTGGTGAAAACTAAGTTTATATTATTAATTATATTTTATAATTATATTAATTATGAAAAGGAGAAACTAAATACTCCTAAAATATGTAAATATCTTAGTAATTAACTCGCCTTCTCTGGTCTAGGTATATGGCTTTGTACAGACCTTAGTATAGAAGATACCCGGGTAAGTTATTGACGTAACATTACAACAACAGTTATTTCTTAAGGTATTAAGGTCTTAAGGTACATTGCACCATATTACTGATAAGGGAGTAAACACACAAAAATAATAACTGACAGTTCGCAGTGAATAAGGGATGAAATAGGCGTCTGTTAATTTCACCTGTTTTTGTATGTATAAGGAAATAAATAATTATCTGGGTGTGACTGTAGTCTGCAGACAGGGGTGTTCAAGGCTCCATTCAGATTGATCACCACGTTAGGATATAAATAAATAAATAAATATAACTTTATTCCAGAATGTGGGGAGGTTTGTGCAATCTCACACATTCCATATAAAAGTAGGTACACACATTAAAAATATTATATAAAATAAAAGAGAAATAATAAAATCTTATAATATAGAAATAATAAAATCATATAAAATATAACGTCTCGCATTCAAAAATATTCCGAACCATGTGCCAAATAAATATTATCTAGGAAATTGTTTATTTTTAATTTTTCTTCAATGATGTTAATAATTAATACTATTTTTAACGTGCCTGTAGGGAGAAGATTCACGCTGACCCAACAATTTTGTGGTCTTGCATACTTGACCCAATTCCGTGTTCCAATAGTGGCTAGTCAACAAAACTCAAAAGCAAGTATGTGGGTAAAACAGTGTCAGTTTTTATGGTAATATCACTTCAAAAGAACGGTACATTTTCAAATTTAAGAGAAGCATCGATTATATGGATGTTAGACAATTATACATACAGAAAATTCTAACATTCCATAAAAATATAAACAATCTGCAAATTATGCCTGAAAGAACGCATCAACTTTTGGCCAAAGACAATTCAGTTTCCAAGCTCCTAGAATATATATAACCTAATTAGTAAAAATATTCAAACCAGCAGTAATACCAAAAAATTCAGAGTAAACCTATTTAATATTCTTTTCAATATGGGTAGAGAAAACACTGAACAGAAATTAATTTCAAATTATAAAATAAAACTCTTTAGTAAAATGAGTATTATCATTATATTTTTTTTCTCTTCTTTTTCGTTTTAAATATTTATAAATTTTTTATCTTATTTGGAAAACTACTGTTAGACTAATGTATTAATTTATATAATGTATTTATCTAATTATCTTATTTGGAAAACTACTGCTAGACTAATGTATTAATTTATATAATGTATTTATCTAATTATCTTATTAGGAAAACTACAGTTAAACTAATGCATTAATTTATATAATGTTTTTATCTAATTTAACTTTTTATTGTATTAATTTAATTAAAATAATTTACTCGATTTCTAAATCATTAATTAATTATATATACTAATGAGTACCTATAGTCCAATATTGTGTTTTAAAATGAAATATATAACTTGCCCTAAAACAGGCCAGCCTAGTTGGGTAGTTAAATATTTTATTATATGATTGTATGATAAATTATTATTGCATAATTATATTTGTAATGTAATTTAATATAATGTTATGTTAAATAAATAAATAAATAAATAAAATAAATAAAAATAAAAATACATGTTCTTGTTATACCGAAAAGGAGCAAACCCCTGAACACGTATTATTTGAGTGTAATGCCGATGTGCGTGGTAGGTGCAATATTGAAAACTGTGCGACCGGCATAACGTTGACCCCTCTGTACCAAATTGCTAAAAAAATTAAAGAACGGAGACAGATTATAAAAAATACTTATAAGCTACTATTATAAAAACCAAAAGTTAAAATATAGTAAAAAATCCGCTAATTCGATCACCAATAATTCGAAATTCGCCATAAATTTTTAAAATCCACAAGTCCTTAAATGTTAATTTCATAGTAGATTAACCCCGATAATTCAAAAACCCAGGTAATTTTATTCGAAATAATTTTTAGCCTCTTGCGCCATAAATAAATACGTTTTAGTTTACATAATCTGATTTTTTTTTTAAATTTGACGAAATTAAAAAATGTTTCGATTTATTTCGTGATTACAAAGAATATTTCAATATCGGGTACTTTAGTAATACAGATGTCGCCATCTTTGTAGGTACTAGCATATATTGCGTTTTCGAAATAATTTCTTGAAATACATAAAAATACATACGTTTTTCACAAAGTTAATGGCGTTTTATGATATCTGTCGAATTTCGCAATCGCATCGCATTTTTTTTTGTACCTTAAATTTCGAATTTATGGGGTTCCGATTCGAAATTAATTAATTATCTTTGTGCTTCTTCGATTCGCTTCGATCGCGATTTAATCGAATCGCTCATTCGATCTTCGATCGAATGAGCGATTACGATTAGAGGCATCGTCAAAAATAGTGTGTTAATAGATAAGGAACACGATACTTCTAGCAACCTTTTCCATATTTGTTAATCCAATACACATAAAATAAACATTGACAAAATCAGATTGACAGACCTTTATTTTGCTCTCCTGTAAAGTTGAGAAGCTTGTTGGTCTTAGTTGGGACTCTTGCCTCGTAATCCAAAGGTCGCGGGTTCGAACCTCACTCCAGACCGGCAAGTTTGTCCTATTTTCACAACACAAGCGATTAGCTTAGTTTGAAAATAGTAAGAATATTGATATGACACGTACCTATACCGTATTCGCATCTCTATTTAAAAAAAAAAGTTCGAAATAACCACCAACGCCCTTTTGACTTTCTATGCTCGATTTATAGATAAGCATATTGCTAAAGGAAGCCGAAAACACTTGTAATTGGGATAGTAGGCTTGATTTTTAAGTAGTAATGTATTTTTTACGTATTTTGTACCTATCCTGTTAGTGTTTCATAAAAAAAACATTTAAAAAAATAAGTCTACGGCCCACGGCTTTAGCGCTCCTGCCGAGGGCCCTTCGCCCGAGTAATTGTTCTTAGGGATCCCCGACAATCGTGACCTTTCCGCCCCCGTCGTTAATGAACGCACCTGTCTCCTCGACTTAGAAAAATAGAGCCTTGTAAACCGGAGGGCCGTGTCAAAAACCTGGCTCCCAGTCGGTGCGTCAATGAACTGACTATTCACGTTTCTGGACTCGATACAATTATAGAGATTCTTTATTTTTTAAACAAAAATAGACAAGAAAACGCACGCAGCTGAAACAATAAAATAAAACAACGACAATAATGTATCAATATACCTAAAAAAAATGATTCAATTCATATATAACGAATTACAAATAGTTTTACTAAATACACATGTAAAAAAAAATCGGGTGCGTGTAGAGTAGCGAAGTGAAAAACTACATTTCAAAATGTAGACTACAACACTACACACACGTTCACCAGTTTGAAGACTACAAAGTGTACACTATATTTGTAGTAAAAACTACATGAAGTGAACTAATTGTAGTACTACGAAATTGTAGTACTAATGAAGTGAAGTAATTGTAGTACCTATTATTGACGTGAATAATAGTACTAAAAAATTGTAGTACTATTGAAGTGAAGTAATTATAATTTTGTAGTACAATATCAATATTGTTATTTTTTCCCAAAATAAAAAGTTTGACACTAATACGACCTAAAAAAATCATTCGGTCCAAAATTTTTCCGAAAATTTCATATAAAAATATACTATTTGAAGTATGTATTCATACTTTCAATAACTTTGAAGTGTGTGTACATTGTAATGTTCACTTTAAAATGAAGTGTACTATTTGAAGTATGTACTTTCAATAACTCTGAAGCGTGTATAGGTTGTAGTGTGCACTACACTTCAAAAGGTGTGAAGTGTACGCTTCAATGTGATGTAGTACTACATTGTAGTAGTTAGTACAGAGCGGACCCATCACTAGTGTAGGGCTCTTGTCATTTAAGAAAGACAATCGAATTAGTATGTGTAAAGCGTGCGTACGAGGCACGCGGTTTCGTTGGGTTGGTGTTTATACCCGTAAACGCCAACACAATTAAATGATGTGCGTCGTACGCATGGCTTACACATATTAATTATATTGTCTTTCTTAAATGGAAAGGCCTATACTAATGTACGCGCGTTAGGAGTTACACTGAAAGTTTTCTGGGTGGACAGGGATAGATTTACGAATTTTTGAAGTTCTGCAGCTGAAGTGGTATGGACCATCAAGATAATAAATCTGGAGTATCTCGGACGTTTTATGAGAGGACCAAAGTTTTATCCTAAACAACTTAAAGTCCAGGGGAAGAAAAGTGTAGGAAGACGCTTCACGTGACAATCGGCGGTGAATAGAGTCATGATCATTAATTTTAATTAAACAACTTATTATTAATCACTTAACTAACTAACTGTATTTTCATCAGGACGGACGCAAACTAACTATCCATTACTTATTCTAACAAACAAATAAAACTTGATTTGTTTGCTAGAATAATAGTTAATTAATGTATATTATAGATGTCTCACAGAGACGAAACTGTATTTTTTTTTTATTAAGGGAGAGTAGGTATAGAAGTCTTTATGGGTGTACATAGGACTTACGACCTATCGTACCGGTTGGCTTAAGTGATGTAACTTTCGCCATTTCGTCCCATGATAGAATACCATGTTTATTAATTTTTTTGGAAGTTGTATATATTTCAATTATACGCCATTATTACCACTGCTAAGAAGGAATAAGAAAGAATGAATCCAAAATAACACAAAAAAATAAATTGATAAAATAAATGTCAACAAGTCGCGACCCCGAGAGCCCTAAAACACAAAAAATTACGCCAGCGAGTATTAATTAGAAACGTTTTCAAATTATCTCGCAACGGCCGTCACTAAAAATGTGTTTGATATCCCGCTGTTAATAAATATTTCCATTTTTTTATTTTTTTATCGGACAGACATCTGTGAATTAATAAATGTCGATTGGGACGGTTGTGACAGGCGGGAATGCGTGGCGGTGGAGAAGCGATAAACTCGATTGTTTATTGGGACAACAACTGTTACGTAGGTGTCGGGTTATTTGTGAGGAATTTGTCATTACTAACGATTTGTTAAGTTTTTTATTTTTCAATGGTTTAAATTATAATTAAAAATTGCGTTACAAAAATACAAATATTAATTAATTAACAATATTAGCAAGTTAAGATTAATTTAGAGACTATCGACAGGTCAGACTGACCCTAATGGATAGTCATTTAGGACAAGGTGATTAGTACAGTTACAATTTACGATAATACATTAAAATAAAACATTAATACATTATACAATATAAGTATACCACAATAAGTGATTACAAGATGAACGAAGTTCACATTCTCCGCACGACATAATAGGCATGTCGGCTCCCAGGTCAACTAAGTCAGAAAATGAGTACCCGCGCTTTGTGGCTAAAAATTTTTTGTTTAGGTTGATTTCCGAAGTATCCGTCTTACACGCTCAAACTATTTTCGGTCAGGAGCGATATAATTTCTCTCTAAATTGAGGTTGTGTCATGTGAAATATGTCGATGTTGGGGTTACATGATGTGACCTCGTTGTACTGGTTTAGCTTTCTAGGTAGAGGAGAGAAATAACCTATGTTGGTGTTGTAGACCTTTGTGTGGAATAGTGTATATATAGGAAAGCATGTATGATAGTTTTTTTAGGCATCGAAAGGGATTACTAGCCTTGGCTTGCTTTAAGTGATACTCTACACAGAGAAACGTTCACGATTCCACCCAAAACAACCTACTATATATAAATATAATAGCAGTTCGTAATGGAGTTATGGTGCCAACTCTGATGTTTGGAAGTTAAGCCTGGAATTGGCAAAAAAAGACCGAAAGAAGACTGAATGCAGTAGTAATGTTGTCGCTTAGGCGCGTGTATGTTTTTTTTGATAGAGTGAAGAATGAACAAAAAGTAATCCATAAAAACCAAGTTTTTATTATACTCCCTTTCTCATAGTTGAAACTTTTTTTTTCGCTTAACCTACGCGTTGGGCTTCGGTCGGGCTACGAAAGGGAGTAATAAAAAATTTCCAAAAATACAAAATTATACTATAATCAGATTTCGCGTCTATCAGACGCGTTGAAATATTTTTATACAACTTAATAAGTTGTATGAAAAAACCATTCAAAATTTGACAAATCCAAATTATTTTTTTTTAACCAAAATTTGATAGATCTTCTTGATCGTCGCCACGAGTCTGCTTGCAAAGTTTCCGCTCGATTGGATCACGGGAAAGGGGTTTAAAATGGATCCAAAGTTTTTTCGTCAGACAATAAGACAAGCAGACGTCACGAGTTAATTAATATAAAGGGAGTAGAAATAGAATTGAATGAAATGCTGGCTGAAGCTAAGTAGATCAAATAAAGAGATAATCACTCGTTTGATAAGATAAAGACTCGATAAAGATCGTTTGGTCCTCGTAACAATTCTCCTCATTAACGCTACCAGATGGCGCAAATAATGATGATAAAATTACAATGAGTTTTAAAAAGCAAAAAAAAACATAATTTTCTGTGCAAGAATCTCAGTCGTTAACGCTACAACATTGTGAAAATAATAATGAAGTACAAAAGTAAACATTATTCTCTATGTAACAATTTTTGTCACTAACGCCACCAAGTAACGCAAATAATAATGAGATGTACAATAATAACGAGATACAAAAAGAAAGAAACTATAATTCTCTATATATTGTCCATCACCAACGCTATTCTCACAGCTTTCTTTACCTGGCGGTCGAAGTAGTTTTCATTATTTAAATTTTCATTATAAAAGACAAAGTCATTTTTTGCGGGTTTGAGCTTCATTATTGCACTACATATTTTATTTACATTTATTTCATAAATATTCTAGTTATGTAATCCTATTTCAAAGTACTGAATGCACGCCGCCGCTATTTATTCACTGTCTGAAAAGATTCCAATTTACTCTGTAATTCTCTGTATAAGAACTCTGTAATCCAACTCTGTAATTCCCAGATTACACTCATTAGGGAATGAGCATGCAGAGGCGGCTGACATTTTTGCTGATAGTATAACTGTTTATAGGACAAAGCTGATACAATTGTTTACATCCCAACAAAATGGAAATGTACAATAAATCTTTCTATTTTACCTTTAACTATTATTATTTCTACCGTTAACTTTATTATTATTTTATATTATGTTTTTCTGTATTATTATTATTATTATTATTATTAACTTTTAACTATTATTATTGTAACTTTTAACTGTATTTTAATTTTAACTGTCTTATGTTATTTAAAAAAAAAATTCTGTATATTGTAAAAGCCCATAAGGGCGTTAAATAAATAAATAAATAAATAAATATATTTAAAAATCCCAAAATTAAAAACCGCAGCAGGAAACGGGTAAAACACTGACAATAATTAGATAATAAATAAAGACGAATAAATGTTATAAAGCTATAATTAAATTTAATACTAAATCGTCACGGAAGGCTCTCTACAACAATAGACTTCAAAAACCACACAATTATAACGTTATAGTCGTTATAACGCGGCGTTCCGTTTAAAAAAAAATTGAAAATTCCGTTGAGGTTCGTCCGTGACAAATCAAAACGATGACGCATTGCGTGCCGAGAATTACCCCGAAAATAATTTCGCTGGGGTCAAATCCGCCCGGTACCGCATGTGTCGGGCGCACTTTAATTTAGTGTTAAAATCTGAATTGATTCGTAATTACTCCCGTAGATGTTGCGGGTGATATGAGTTTTGGTTGTGCGATAATATTATTAGGAATAATCGGTTGGGGAGGGGCGAGTTTGCTGAGGGTGGCGCATGACGTGCGTCAGGGCAATAGGGTCGTTGGAAAGTTATACCAACGTTATAAAAGCTGTTAAAAATCATTTGAACTGTGTGTTGGCGTGCGAATGTTAAATTATACTACTTTCGGAAAATAACAAATTCCGAACCATCTGGATATTTTAGAAAAGTCTCGAAGCCGGGAGAACATGAGAGAAGATTCGGATTTTTTTAAATGAATAAAGTAAGAGTAGTGTTTTCACAGCGAGCAATGGTTAAAGAAACGGGCAAAAGATAACGAACTGTGAATCAGTGCGATAGATAAGGAAGTGACGCATAGAAGACGACGCCGACATTTCCAAGAACTTTCTAGTGAATTCTAAATTAGTGCGAATTACAAAATAGTTTACAAGCGTTTCAATCGAATAAAAAAATGTTTATCGTTATACGTAAAAAATATTTTTCTATATATACATATTTATTTATGATTTTTGTGTTTAATTTGTAGAACTCCATATTTATTTTTAGCGAAATTTTAAGTTAATTAAATTGTAATAATTATTATTAATGAAATGTAAAATGAATTACATTTTTTAATATTATCATTAGTAAAATTTAAAATTATATTATAGGGAAGGGGAAGGGGTAACTTAAAATTGTATAAATAAGTCGATTATACGTAGTATATTCACCGTTTGATAAAAGGCCCTGCAAGCCGAAACAGCTGTCACACTAAAATAGTTAACCCGCACAACTTAATAATAATATTTATTAAAATTTAATTTATTTTAAATTTCACAAACAATAATATTAATAAAATTTAATTAAATTTTTTCATTAATAATATTTATTAAAATTTAATTTATTTTAAATTTCGCTAAAAATTTATAATATGTACATTGATAGAGAGGTTGATTAAATAACCTAAATTAAGAAGAGATATTAGGACGGATAAAAAGTTAAAATTTATAATAAAAACTATCAAACGAAAGAAAGCTACAGACTTTAGATATTTTCTACCGATGAAATAAAGTGGTAGAGATAGGCAAACAGAATAGAGGTAGAGAAAGAAGTACGTAGAGTGATTTTGAATTAGCTGAATAACCTCTAAAAGTGGTTCGATGACCAAAATATCGATGATTCTAGATCTACATACGTTGCACGGGATAATTCAGCATATTGCAAATTGGAGTCAAATTAGGCCAACTAAAGAAATATTGTTAACAATTATACAATCAAATAAGGTTATGTCATTAATTTAGTTAATGTGAAAGGCGACACGAACGCACGCCCTTCGTACCTAGACTGTTAATAATATAATTAATAGAAACATCTCCGTTGGAAAAGCAATGCGTGAAATCGACATTTTTGTTAGTTTTTTAACCATTGCGTTGCTAAGGTGCGGAATATATACTCGTAAATAATATTGTTAAAATATGTACTGGTCTATAAAAGGATCAAAAAATTTAAAATATACATTTTCAGGCGTATTATAGTTTATATATAGCGTACATTTTAAATAAATGAATAAATAAAATAATAATACACGGGTCATATCTTTTGTCATTTACGTTACAGTAACAAATCTGAATTTTATATAATTTATATAAAATAACCTTGTAAACACCTCTTTTTTATTGAAATAAATTCAAAATGTTTCGAAGCCAATGGCTTCTTCGTCAGGATAACAAAAATAAAATTTAAAAATCGAAGTAATGATAATCAAAAAATATATATATGGAAAATGAGTAATATAAAGTACCTACTTAACAAATAGTTATCTTTTAAATATATTTTCATGTTAAGCAGGTACTTTATATTATTTATTTTCCATATATAACTTTTTTTAATATTTTGATTATCTGTACTTCGATTTTTAAACTTTATTTTTGTTATCCTGACGAAGAAGCCATTGGTTTCGAAACATGTTGAAATTATTTCAATAAAAAAGTGGTGTTTACAAAGTTATTTTATATAAATTATAATTATGTCACCACAAAATAATTTTGCTATGCAATTAATGTCAATTAGGCAATGTTGCCTGTTATATTATATTTTAACGTTTTACTTATTTTTTTACTCATTTTTTGTACCTGTTATCTGCCAAAATCCCCCAAACTCAAAGTCATAACCATTCTATAGTGTACATGTTCAGTATCTTCTATAGTGTACATGTTCACTACTTTCTATAGTGTACAAGTACAGAAAATATTTCAGGTTTGAAACTATAACGTAAGTCTGTAGGTAATTAGGAGTCTCTCCTTGATTTTTAGTTCTTGTAGTATGGTGACATTTGTGCGTCTCGCTCTCCCCGGTACACGCAACATGTGTCTCCAACACCACATCTCAAAGGCGTCGATCCGCCGTCTCTTTTTTACTTTTTAAGTGCACGATTCCACACCATAGAGGAACATTGAGCGCACTACACACCTTACAGACCTGTTTTGGGTACACCGCACCGCGGTCTTTCCATATCTTTTCAAGTCTGGACCTACAACTATGCGTCGTTTGACTTCTGGCTCACAGCTACTGTCAGTTATTACAGACCATCCTAATCTTACTGATTCTTCTTCTTCTGATCCTGTAAAGTTTGTTCCCAAAAACATATACCATAAGATTATTCGTTCATTTATTAAATGCAAAATTGGTGACCCCGTCTGAGAGATTTTTCTGCGCCAAATTTTCTACCCCCATTGCAGTGCCCAAGATGTAAAATTTAACTATATTTTATGATTTTTATTTAAGATATTATTTTTTTCAATAAGGTCAGGTGCAAACGCTGAATGAAAATTATTGTACCCCAGATATTATTTCACTTCCTATGTAACTCTGATGATTGACAACAATAGACACGCACTGACGTAATACCGAGACGAATAGATAATAATAATATAATAATAAAACAAATCAAGGATGGAGTAATTTAGTTGGGGAAATAACAATTTTGAGTGTTAACGACCCCTTGCCCTTCGGTCAAGGGTTGGTGCACCTGCACTTGCGTGCGGGCGCTGCGTGGCTTTACACCCTGGTGCTGAAGGGGTTGTTTTTACGTCAGAAGGCTTGAAGGATTTTATTTATTTATTTTTGCGTATAAAAACAGAAATGACAATGAGCTGGGCAATGAAATGAAATGACTTCAACGAAAAAGTGATCATCGATGCGCAAATACTGCTGTAACAATTACAGGAGTCGTGAAGAGAGAAAGGCCTATTGATTGTGGAGGTCACAATCCCAAGAAAAATAAATCATCCCCTGAACTTACAAGAGAACTGTAGCTTGTTTGAACCAAATAATCATTTGGGAATATGGGATATGTAATATTGGATAATTAATCAAAGTCATGAATTAGCCCATATTATAAAATGCAGACGGGATGTAATGAATAGGCAACCTTAACGCGCAGTGTGCAATTTTTAAACGAATTGAAAAATCAAATCGATGTATTTAATAACATCATTAAAAGTATAAGACAGAAAACTGCTTTCATATAAGGTACTCACCTCATAAATTGTATGGCAAATGGAGTAATATATCATGCAATTACAAAAATAAAATAAAAATTAGCCGCGTTTCGGAGTCTTCAATGTAGTGTAATTAACCAATAAGAAGTTGGTTAATAAGGTCATCTCTTCATGACCTATATCTAGAGAGAGAGAGAGAGAGAGAGAGAGAGTAATTAACCAATAAGAAGATGGTTAATAAGGTCATCTCTTCATGACCTATATCTAGAGAGAGAGAGAGTAATTAACCAATAAGAAGTTGGTTAATAAGGTCATCTCTTCATGACCCATATCTAGAGTCAAACTAGTACGTGTGCGGGTGGAACTACTGCCTAATTACAAGCGCAGCGCCTTGTGTCCTGCTCCAATAGTTATCATACATTCACCTAATGGAATTGTAAACTATACCATGTAGTCATTGATTTGCTTACAGATTTAATGTATGCATTTTCGCATATGTGTAATTATTTATTTATAAATTATAAACTACGTACATATAAAATGTTTGAAAACGATTAATTTTCTCGACCTTCAAAAATTGGACAATTTTCAATATATGTATTAAAAAAAAAATTAAACGCGAACGCTATGGTTTTTAATTTATAATAAATAACACACATCTCATCTATCACAAATGTCATTTTGATTAATAACGTCTTTAATTAGATGTAGCCTATTAAACTAGGTACAAATGCCACAATGAATGATTAACCAAAAGAAAATTAATCAAAAATAGTACATTTGCATACATAACTGCCACTGCAAAGCTGTAATATTAATATTATTGGGGTAAGAAGATATATCGGACGTTTATGCATACATCATTTTTTGGTAAAAATTAGAATTTTACTGGTGAGGTGCGCCACATATGGCACGTAGGAGCGATCATTACTGGAGTGAAAGGTGTAAGTCGGTTCCTGGTTGATTTTATTGAATTATTCATGAGGTTGTTGAAGCAGATACTGGGAGGGGTGGTTCGCGCACAGCCTGCTTCAGAATTCAATAATTTAGATGAATATTTATGGCCTAAACGAAGTAATAGAATAAAGTCAAGGGATTGATGGATGTATACAGAATGCCACGAAAGACGCCCTGAATATTATTATAGGTAATAGGAATCTGTCAGACGAAGAAAGTCTAGTAGTTTATAAAAGGGTTATGGTGTCAACTCTCATGTACGAAGGGAAGCCTTGTATCAGGAAAATAAGGTCTGTCTACAATAGAGTGAGGAATTAACAAATTAAGAGTAAATGTAATGCTGGTAGCCTAGTAGATAGAATAAAGAAAGGATCGCCGAGGTGATTTTATCATTTAGAATGTAAGAGCGAGCAGAGGATGATAAAGAAAATGTGCTAGGCGAGTGCTGAACGCAGCAGGAACAGAAGACGTCCACGGAAGACCTGGCACGATACAAATATTGGAAGATGGCCCTCAAAATGCTTCAAAAATGAAGAGCATGCACGAATGTGGTTGAGCAAAAAAGATGTGCCAGGAAAGAATCTAAATTTCTATCGTTTCCGGTGAAACGCCGTGATGGTTAGTTTGACAATGTATACTACCAACAGACGCTATAATAAATGAGGTTTTAGAACCGAATAGTAAAGCATTTTGAAAAATGGAAAAAATTTTTTCCTCAGCCTTTATGTGCAACATTTCATTCGCTCATCTATTTTTGAACATTTATCTAATACATTTTTGAACAACTAAACTGATTTAGAAAATTAATAAATCATTTATTGTATTGCCATTAGGAATTGTCTTCACGTGCTATGAATGTCTGTGAAGATAAGTCGCATGGAAAATGCTGACAAGAATGTTCTGACAGCAAGAATCATAAGAGAAATAAATTTAGTACATTTTAACTCTCCCTCGGAGCTTCCCTCCAAGTGGTAATAAAATGTCCTATAATAAATAAACACTCTTTCATTCTGTATCTACGCGCAATACCTCCCCCAAACAACATATTTAGGGCCAAGGGATTACAGGACTTCTTAGAACTATTAGGATTGCCGCAACTAATTTACTACGATGTTTTGGAAAGAATCTTGTCTCAATTAATTCGCAGTCTAAAAATATATTTCTACGTAAATTCGACCCTTGACCGATTTTTAAATACAACAAATTTCTTTGCAAACCCCTTAGGAACTTCATTGTCGGTAAATAACAAATGTGTCGTCTTACGTCGAATGTGAATAATTTGAATATTACCGGTAAGGTGCTCGCATCTGGCGTCGGTATTGCGGTGACCAGGAAAACACAATGTGCAGGTTTACAGCATTGCATGACGATGAATTATTCATCAGCCGAAACAATTGCGGACCATTGGTGGAGTGGTCACTGCATGGTGGGCCAGTCACTGTTGCAAGTGCACCACATTTTTGGAAGTAAAAATCACCTTGAGTGAAGAAAAAGAGTTAGGTAGGTTTAGGGAAGTCGTGGTGGAGGAACGAGAGAGTTTTGAGTGCTCAAATGGATGTTTATTTATTTTACCTAAGGTCAAAAGTGAAGGTGCAACAGCGTGAGGCTGAAAACACGCACAGCGGGAGGTCCGCCCGAGACGAGAGCGTAGCAAGGCCGGCCAACTGTGATGTGATCTACTCTGTTGATCTTCATGTTTCAGCTCATATATATGGCAATCAAATAAGGTTGCCAACAAAGCGTAAATTTGATTGTTTGATCCGACTCAGCAATATTACCAGAACAGTAACACTGTTTGAACTACTAACGATCTAAAACGTAGTAAAAAGTAAAAAATCTTGTGAAATAGCACTAAATATTGTAATTGATGACTGGAAAGAACATATACATAGATGAAAATAAATATATAGTATTTTTAGATTTTAAAAGAGCATTCGAAACAATAGACCGAAATATAATTGTGAAAAAATTAGAGAAATATGGTATACAAGATAAAGCATTATTATGGTTCAGAAACAACTTGAGTCACAGATATCAAATACCTAAAGTAAATGATCACACATCAGATCCAAAAGAAAATGAGCTTGGTGTACCACAGGGGTCCGTCTTGGGAACATTATTATTTATCATATACATAAATGACAATACATCAGTACTAAATAAATGTAAAATAAGATTATTTGCAGACGACGCTTTAATATATATAGAGGATAGTGACCTGGAAAAAGCGATCTACAACATAAATAAAGAACTGGAGGAAATATCAAAATGGCTTCAATTCAACAAACTTAAAATAAATGTTTCAAAAACAAATATAATGTGAAACTAGTAAATGAGATATTAAAAAACGTAGACAGTATAAAATACCCAGGTTTAATGATTAAAAACTAACATTTACATAAAATACTGAATATGAAGAAAATCGCAAAAAAGTGTCTTTACTTGGAAGAATAAGAAGATAAATATATATAACTAAAAATATAAATTTATTAATATACAACACTATGATTCTCCCGCACATAGATTTATGTTCCAGTATATAATTTATTAGCAACGAAAGAATGCTAAAGAAACTTCAAATAGTACAAAACAGAGCGATGCGCATAGTATTGAATTGTAATAGGAGAACCAAAATAACAAAAATGTGGAATGCCCTAGGACTAGAAACAGTAAATCAAAGAATAAAGTATAATGTATTGGTGCAAATATTTAAAATTAAACACGGATTAGTACCCAAATATTTTGATTACAGGATGAAGCTGAATAGGGATTTTCATCTGATAATACAAGAGGAAGCGACAACATAAGACTTCCGAAGAAAAACATCTCACAAAATTGTTTGATGTACAAAGTCTAAAAATCTTCGATAGCCTACCAAACGAAATCCAAAACACCGTGAATATAAGGAGGTTTAAACAGGAGTGCTAAAATGATTAGATGGAATGCTGTATGTTTGAGTAAAATCATGTATTAGCAGCTCACACAACATTAATTAACATAACATAAATAAATAAATAAAAACAAGGTAGAATACTCCAGAAAATACTAACTTTGGCAACTAATAAAGCATCACACACAATGTTTTAATTAAAAATTCTGAGATATCAACGCGTTTAATCCTCACAGTACCTGATGTTATATGTACATCTTTTCGGGAATAAATATACAGCACATTGTATTATTTGATAGATAAAAAGGATAAAAAACACGGAGAACGGAGTTCCAGTACCTACCCATACGCCTTTCGAACGCAAGACTGCTTTTGTTTGCGGTAGATATGGCACTAGGATGCCATCTGTTGTCGGTGGTTAGAAATATATTTGCATAGACAAGGATCTAGACAGCAGACCATATAACATATTTGGGGTCAGTACATTGCAGCGCGCTCTTTTTTGTTGGCATGGCGGCCATGTAAAGTTTTATATTTTAAACTCGATTTTGTAAAAAATATTTTGGTCAGCTGTGGAAATATTTTTATATAAATAAAAAAAATATGTGATTTTCGAGATAATTTCAGACCAAAATTATTTATGCGTAAAATAGAAAGTCCTAATATTTGATCAAAACCGTAACCATTTTCTTATAAATTAAATTTAATAATTGAGAATAATTAGAAATTAGTAAAGCATGTAAAAGTAAACAAAATATTATTAATAATAAATTAAATTTAACTACTAGTAAAATTCTAAAAAAATTTACAATAATTTTGTGTAATCATGGACTTCAGCAATAATATTTAAAAATATTTTTTAAATAATTTAGAAAAACAAAAAAAAGACATCATTCATTTTGATATTTAACATTTATAAAACACCCTGACGATGGAAAGGTTTTTGAAAAACATGTAGGTGCAATTAGTAAATATAAGTGGATATAAACAAATAATAAAATAATTTTATTAGTGTATGCATAAAATGTTTTTTAATAGTTATGTTTATACCTAGAATATAATTTTCAGTCCGTTTTAATATGTTATTGAATTTAACTAAGATGGTAAAGACAGCTTCATATGTGTATACTCTACTTAATAAAATGAACGATTACTATGAAATGCTTAAAAATGTTACTTCTCCGTCTTCTGGAAAAAGTTTTTTGGGCTATTTGACCGCGTGTGTACCTTTCTGGGTAATTAATATCTCTTCTCTCCACAATTGACCGTGTTTTTGATATAATTATATGACTGTTGAAGATCTCGACATGTTTTGATTAATTTTGAGAAGTTTACTAACTCTGTTAGGGGTAAACTTGCGAGGTGACACGTTAACCCTCACATATATGCGCATGCATGGACGCACATATATACTGTAACTTACTGCCTGACTACTTGAATTACCATATAACCATATGTAGGTTATATGGTATTGCATTTACCCCTATAAAATTAGGGTTTCTTGTAACTGGCAAAAGCTCTGCCTAATTATATCACTGATGTAAACGAATATCAATGGCTGTAAGATACTATATACGACAAATAAGATTTTTCACAAAAACACATAAAACGTAACATAAATAATACACACATCGCGAACATTTTTGAAGAATGTAAGTAATAAAAATGTTATTAGAACATTTTTCATCGAAATTTAAAAGTCTGAATGTGCCAAGAAACAACGAACGGAGTACAACTAAGTTACGGTGTTCTGATGGCATAAATGAATGATATTACCATATAATAGGTATCGTAACGAGGTATTTTACCGTCGAGTGACACTAGGAACCAAAAAAATGTGCTTCGAGTTTGTCAAGCGATCGTTAATTTTATAGTACGGTTCGCGGAACCTGCAGTGCGGTTAAAAATTATAACAGCCGAACCACATTTCATTTATGCAGTGCTTTCATTTTTATTTTAACAATACAGAGTCGATTTTTCCTCACTTTCTTATTCCAAATATTATATATATTTTTTAAAATTATTTCTATGTTAATTCAGGTCCATATTATGTTATACTAGCCATACGACCGTGAAAAATCACGGGAAATAAGAATAATTAATAACGACCCTTGCGTGACCGCGCAACATGAGCCGAGCGCTGATTGCGAGTCACACTCTAATTATCTAAAGTTATCATTCCAGCAAGTTATGGACGGACAACGAAATTATTATATTTAGATTATATGGCCTAATACATAATTATACAATAAACATATTATAGTATATAAATACTAGTCTTTGGTAGGGTGTTGAAGATTTTGAATCTTTTCTACATTAAACAGTTTTATGAGGTAATTTTATTATTATTAAAGAAAGCACATTATTATTGTGAAGTAGCAATTTCAGAACGAATTTCTGTGAATTATTAAACAAATTTTTATCAATCGATTAGAAAAGACATACAGAAAAATTAAATTAACCAAAAAATATTTTAACTGCTACCGGGATTCGGAGCAACGGACCTCCATTCTATCCGGGGATGGCGCGTTATCCAATTTCGCCACGGCAGTCTGGTAAGTTAACGAAAATGTTTCGACCTTAGTGAAATAAGTAGCCAGAAATTCAGTTTTTTATTTATTTTCTAATATACACTTGTCTATTATGGACATGCATTTTACGTTTTCTTTGTTTATTCATGTTGTTAAGCAATCCCAGTGACATCATACATACATACCTCTAGGTGAGTTTAATAATATTTTAATATATTTTCCAGAGAAACAGAATCTCTCGTCGACAGGTGAAGAATCAAACTTAGTAGTAAAAAAATATTCAAATATTACTAGTATTAAACTCACGTAAAAGTAACAAGGTTAATATTATTTAATGATTAATATATAGACCATTTTAAAACAATAAATATAGACCCTTTTTTATGTATGCCTTCAATTGCTACATTACCCAATAAATATAGATACAAGTTTTCAAAAAAGTGAGCAAGTCCTATTTTCCATGATACTTCTAAAACACCAATATATATAAAATGTGGTTGGTTTCAACTGATAGTAATATATTCTATTCCACTAAAGGAGAAGGTACTCCGTTTACCCTCTTTTTCGTTCTAAAACATTCACTTTCAAAATTAATCCCTTTAAATATCTGTGTAGGTCATTTATTCTACGTATTGTGTATTTATTTCTTTTTGGACCCCTTTTCTATGCAAGGAAATTTGGAGCTAGTTGCAGGGGAGTTAGATATTTCTAATACTTTTGGCCTAAGCCTTCACTAATGAGAGGTCTGAATACATCACGAATAAAAGGTTGTAAATTTTCACACGTGGACTTAAAAGAAGACAATGCTTTCGGTCAAATTATAGACGAAACAAATTTCAAAACTCACAGATCAAAACACCCTTATAATGAGGGTATTTACATGAAAATGTGTACGCTAAAAATGTATAGCTAGGTTTAAAAGAAAAACTGGTATACCTGATTCGACTAATGACCTCGCCACGATTCGATTAGAGGAGCTCCTGTCTTTCAAATTGTGTAACCTCAATGATATTAAGAATTCATTTCTGGGATTCAATTCATCAGAGCACAATACGTCCTCAAAAGCATTGTATTAGAAATTGAATTTGAAATCAATTATTGTTTTTATTGTAAAGGTCTATTTCTGTCTATGGTATTGTAGTTAAGGGTTGATAGATCTTTAGAATTTTTAATCTGATAAAATAATACAAAACGGGGTTGAAGTTTTCGAAATAAATAAAGATAATATATAAATAAGGGATGTTGTGATTATTATTATTCCTTGTTTTCCTTGTTTTTTATAAAAAATAGAGATGTGAACACGGAATACGTGTCACATCAATATTCTTACTATTTTCAAACTAAGCTAAACGCTTGTGCTATGAAAATAGGACTAACTTGCTAGTCTGGAGTGAGTTTCGAACCCGCAACCTTTGGATCACGAGGCCGGTGTCCTAACCACAAGACCAACAAGCTACTCATGCGTTATTTTGAATATATTAAATGCGTTATTTTGAATACTGACTAATCAGTGTTAACTCCAAAGAGAAACATATATTAAAAGAGATATTTATACTTATTACCAGAATGAAGTATTTATAATATTCATGGATTTGATTCACGTTATTGATATTATTATGACTATCATTAAATTGGGTGAAAAAAAGGACTTTGATATCTCTACGTGAGTTTAATTATAATTTTAAATTTTCGTATTCGAGTTTCAAGAGTATCAGAATATCAATTAATACTTCACCTGTCGATGGGAGAGTTCACTTTCATTCTAAAGTTCAGTAGTAAAATATAATATTATAATTAAACTCACATATACAATACAATACAATACAGTTTAGGTTTTTCACCCAATTTATGATCAATAAATAAAGGTACATAAAAAGTCTGTAAATACGTAAATTTAACAAAAATTCTTTAAATGAATAAAAAAAATGTTTTGATACCTTCCATATACTCGAAAATGATTCTTGTATTTAATTATCAATGAATATTTTTTGATATAAAAGTTTTTTTTTTAATATACAAATTGGGTCGATTTCAAAACAAACAAATTCAACAACAAATTTAAAATTGCGGTAATGTTATTGTATCGTAAGTAGTTAGGCGATTATTCAAATTATAACTTTAATAATTTTTAGACAGTTAATAATTGTAATTACGCCTCACTTAGGCTATTTGCGCCCGTCCCAGGACGGGTTTTACAAACTGGTGTTGCATACAATATTTTTTGGGTGCCATGCTTAGAAAATTTTGAAAGGAAACTGATAAATTACATTACGTTTAAACATATGTATGAATTTTTGGTTCTAAAACCATATATTTCAATTAGAAAAAAAAATGTTGACAACTTTTTTTAAAAATCAGAAATCGATAAAATGTAACTATATAATACTGCAGAATTCGAGTTAGCTATAATTTTTTTCTATATTTATAATAAATAATGTAAACAATTTTATTTCGTTTTTAATTATGTAAGTACCTACTTTTACACTACGTATTTATTCGCGATTTAATTGGAATCATTAGTCGTTTGTCAAAATACTCAATTCTATTATGTAACAGTCCGTCACTAACGATACCACATGGCACAAATAATGATGATATATAATCGTATTAATATAAAAAAGCATAATTCTCTTTGCAACAAAGTCCGTCACTAACGCTAGCAGGACGCTGGATGGCGCTGTTCTCACAGCCCTAACTCGAGAGAGAAATATATAGTAAAAGTACATAATTTTTGACTAATTATTTAATACCATGATATAGCCATGTGACTATGAATATAAATATTACTATCAATTATTAATAATTTAATTAAATATTTTTTTAACAAAATAATTACTAATAACTGAACAGATTAATTGATAAACAATAATAATTTTCATTTAGCGTCATAATTCATTCTATACACGAGGCAAAATAAATAAAAAATTGTCTGCGTTGCTTTTGTCGGAATGACCCTAAATGAAAATTTCACATGCATTTGGATTATTTCACATCATCCCTCGCACTGCTGGAGTATTCGTTACCCCAAGTCTCACCCCATTGTAAACCTGCAATCCAGAAATTCAGGATCCTGGCTTCCGCGTTCCTCGCAGCCTTTTCTCATGGCATCCCCAAATTGGCAAACTGTGAAAAATATCGGGAGCAAGGCATTGTCTACCTACCCCAGCGCTTCCACCCTTGCAGGAGCTCCAAACCAGTATGATTTAATTCTCGCATTGTTGAACGGAAATTCTCAATGCCGAATCGAACATGAGAATTTATTTCGTGTATTTTTTTTACCTTCAACGTGCCACTAAGCCGATTATATTCAGTCTCAACACAACTGTGTTGGTCTTGCAAGAAACTCACAAGTATATTTATACACCAAAGGGATGATTTTAGAGGGTACTAATGTAAAAATTGTGACGAAAGTGTTGCATTATTAAATACAAGGTTTGATCAAAAATGGAACAATCCTCGTAGCTGAGTGGGCATACCACTGGCTTCTCACTCCAAGGGTTCCGAGTTTTTTAATTTTTTTAAAAATATTTATTAGAGACACTAACAGGATAATAGGTACATGATACTCTAATAATAAAACATTATAAATGAAGACTATGCCCATTATCCCAATTACAAGTGTCTTCGGCACGCTCTAGTAACACGTATTTTTGCATTTAAGTATATTTTACATGTACATTTATGTGTATTGTATATTTAGAGTTTGAATGTGGTGCGATTAGTATTTAATAAATAGTTGATTTAATGGATCTATAGGTTGAGGTTATTGTTTAGAAAATAGATGTTGTGTATGAGTGAATTTTTGAACGATGATAAGATATCTGCAAGAAAATCAGCATCAATGTTAGGGTCAGCACAATACAAATTATATGTGCGACACAACCTTGTGATGAGAGAAAAGTAACCAACATTATTGGCGTGCTGGCTTATTCTAAAGAACTCCTTATACGGGGTTTAACATGTAAATTTATGTCAGATAGAGAGAGAGAATCAATAGCTCCGCTGAGAATCTTGTGTAGCACAACGAGATCGGATATATTTTGTCGGAACTCAAGTTTTGCATTTTGAAAAAGACAAGTCGATCTTCGTAGCTGTCAAGGTTATTGCGTTGACCAGCTTTGTATGACAAAATACGTAGAAACTTTTTCTGCACTATCTCGATTCTCGTAACATGTGTTGATGATGTTGATGTTGTTGATGAGTTCGATTCCCTGTGAGGTTATCATTCATCTGTGTGGTTTACTCGAGCTTAGGTGTTTTTTTGTTGTAACGACTTCAGTAACTGGGCCTTTTGGCCTGTTAAAACGTTATTCGTTTTTTTTTCAAAAAATTTTCAAAAATTCATCTTTTATCCCCTTCAAAGCAGTCCACTATCACATATAATTAGGTACACTTATGCCAGCGTTTTTTGCAGTCCTCGAAGCACTTGTGAAACTTCGGTATGGCAATTCTGTCTTAATCCTCTCAAATCAGCCTGCTACATATAAAACACCCTGTATGAGTATGAGTGTCAAAATTTTAGCAATAATTAACGGTTAATATAGCAAAATTGGCAATTACATTGCTATCCCTGGGTAGGAGAAATTCTTGATTCGTCTCCAGGTGGACCCATCAAATATTCATTCAACATACAATTTTTTTGCGTTTCTTTTTAACTTGCTTTAATCATTTTTATTTTCGTTTACATATTATAATCAGGCTGCCCGGAGAGCAGTCGGCTTTGGGCCTTAGTAAGTTTTATTACCGACTGGGCCTTTTGCGAGGAAATTTCGCCTCCCCTGCGCCACTCTACTTCCGAACCTGATTTATTATTGTTATGGAGAAATTAAAAAAAAATCCGTGTAAGAAATGCTCGATCCTTGTCAGGCTGGCCCATTGTGTGCTGCACGCTCGGGATAAGGGATCTTTCGCGGTGCGATTTTTTTGCAAAAAATTAAGGGCGCGCGAAGGGGGCGAGCGGCATACGAGCCAGAGGTCATCGAAAAGAATTCAAAGTCCAAAATATGCACTGTTAAAAAAAATAATGGAAATTCGGAAATTTTCTCGTACAAAATATGCCGCCGTGTGAGAAGGGAATCGTCACAATAGTCTGACGTAAAAAGAGTAAAAAATTTACCCTGCAAAATAATAATAATAATAATAATAATTTTATTTCAGAGTAACCAGGTTAAACATGCAAGACCTGGTCCACCGTATAAGTGTACATATTACATAAATATACACGTGAAACAGAAGAAGAAGAGAATATACATATAGAGAAAAAAAAAGTTGGATATTGACTAATAAAATAAGTTCTGAATGTTATATTTCATACATATAAGTTTAAAAAGTAAATTTTAACAAATAATGAGAGAGAAAAAAATCGTCATGGGGTTATATACCACAAGGCATCAAAAATACATTTAAAAAATTTTGACGTGTCTCCAGCACGCATAAAATTTGTTTAATTTTCATTTCTTACCTCATATAGGTAATGGTTAATAAAAAAATAAATTTACTTTATTACAATACTTGGGGAGGATAGTGCAGTCCAACACATTCCATATAAGTAAACATAATATCTTAAATTATGACAAGCAATATACAATAATAATATATACAAGCAATATAAAAAAAATAATAGTATATAAATGTATATATAAACAGAGATTATCACATGCAGGTCCATAAAAGGAAAGACATATAAAGAAATAAAGTATATGGCACGAATTATTCAAATAAATAAGGCATACAGAGTAAGAAAGACGTGATGCAAAGCGAATAAGTAAATATTAAAGTAAGCATTAGTAAATAAATAGTATGTATAAAAGAGGAAAAAATTAACCCATAAAAACCGAGTTTTTACAATACTCCCTTTCTCATTTTCGGGTTTCGTGTCTACCATATGCGTCGGAATCTCCATACAACTTGTATGAAAAAACCCTTTAAAATTTGAAAAATCCAAAATTATACTATAATTATTACTGTTTTTTAACGAAAATTTGATAGATCTTCTTGATCGTCGCCACGAGTCTGCTTGCAAAGTTTCAGCTCGATTGGATCACGGGAAAAGGGTTAAAAATCGATCCAAAGATTTTCGTCAAGCAAACAGATGCCAGGAGTTAAAAGAAAGGAAGTAAAAAAGAAAAATAAGATGCAAAGCGAATAAAGTAAGTATTAACATAAAAAAATGATATAATAACGGCTTTAGCGAACTGTGGCATGTCGATTATTAAGGGCCAGTATCTTTCAATACGCATCAATGAAGGATGCTGGAGTAAGGTGGGCTTCCGGGATAAGGATATTCTTGGAGCTGTACATCCTTTCTCTCATTCCTGCCATCCTGGCTGCAAAGTTGGAAACTCGCCTCTCCGTGAACATACCGGAAGCGCTGCAATATCTGGGAAGACCGAAGGTGTTATTATATTCTATGCGAAGTCTTTCTACGCTGCTCTTTTTGCAATTTGCTCAGAGTTCACGTGTACGTAACGTCACGTAACGTTGCACAGAAGGCATTGAAGATAATATTATTCATGAACAAATTATTTAAAAAATGAATTCGTATTCAACGTCATCAGGAGCATTAATCAGTCCACCCTGTGCCTCCGCGGGTACAGGTCGTCCTCCTGATGACGTTGGATACGAATTCAACGAAACGTCGAGAATCGTTTCACGGAAAAACATACGATTCGTATAAATTATCCGTAACCATTTTCAATTTAAAGTGTCTAATGACCGTAATAACAACCTTAACTCTTTTAAAAAAAAACTATTTTTTGAAAATTCAAGGTGGTCTACATAACTCAGTAAGTAAAATAAATTAATGAATTAATCAGTTTTATATAAATTGTATGTTATACTGAAAAATTAATGATTCAAAATTAATAATTTCTAAAGAACAAAAAATAAATTATACAAAAACTTTTTATTTGTTTAAGGCTTAGGCGGAAATGAATCGCCATATTGGTGAAGGATAGGGCAGGTATTTGTAGGTAATCATGTTAAGGCAACACTCCTATGGCTGTTTAAATGACGATGCTGAAGAGAAGGAAGAACATTTTTGCTTTCATTTTCAAAACAATTTCTTTATATCGAACAGTTTACATTTTCAGTCAATGCCTTCTTAATGCCAATTAATGAAAAAGAAAGAGATTTTTAAAGCATTTCCCCTGTAATAATAAATTTTCATATTATTCACATTAAATTACCTAAAGATATGTATAATTTTGATTGACTAACTAACTAAACAACCATCACGCCGTTTCTCCGCAGGGGTAGTCAGAGAGGAAAGTACGCCATATTTTTTTTATCGTGGCACACCAATTTTGCTTTGGTAACATCATACATCTTCTCATGCATGCTCTGCGGTTGTTGAGGCTTTTAACAGGGCCATCCTCCTATACTTGTAGTATCTGATAATGCCAGGTCTTTCGCGGATGCCCTCTATTTCTGTTGCCTTCAACACTTGCCCCATATATTTTCTTAAGCATCCATTCCTCGCTCATATGTTCTACATGACCGAACCATCTCAGCACTCCTTTTTTCGATTCTGATTGAACACAAATAAAATCCATGCATATGGTTAAACATATATATTTTCTGATATTCCCTGTTACACACACATACATATATATTCAATCTATCTTTAAGCTTGTTGATTTATGCAAATAATGGCTTCACATTTTGGAAAAAAAATCGTATTTCGCAATCTTTAATAACACAATACCCGACGTCTATAGAGCAGATGGTCCTAACTGTAATCTACTGCATACGGGGTGACCCAGGGTTCTGGGTGAGGTCCGTTATGCAATCTGCTTTGAATTATCGCCTTTTTTCTGCCAGTTCCGTGGTCCGAAAGATAAATCTGGATATATCGACGTGTCGCATTCTTATGCGAGATAATTTAACAATGGACCGACGATCCTAAAGGAACAAAATAATAGAATGCGTGTCAAAGGTGCTCCTTTCAATAGGCTTTGAAATGTGGAGCATGATATAAGAATTATTTTCCATACGTACAGATACAAAGATTAATAAATAATGGTACGTATGTACTTCCTGAATTTAAGAATGGAGGAAATATATTTTTTTGTACAAGATCATTCAGAACAGCTCTTGTCCAGATGTCATTCTTTTTGAATACGGGGAGAATAAGAATTATCTTTTCAGATTGAGTGGTTATAAAATAATTGAAAGAGGTGACTAATAAATTTATAGAATGCAGACTTTTATAGTTTAAAGATTAACAATAAAGTATTTAAAGGTACAATAAATAATAATGTAGTGCTGGAGGTGAAAGCTTAGAATACCTTGGACAGCAATGTACAATAAAGACTGGATTTAAAAATTTTTTTAAAGGAATGAAAGCTGGACGCTTACCAATGAATTGATAAGACGACTTGAAGCATTCGAGATGAGGATCTACAGAAGAATTCTGAAAGTAAGCTGGATGAACAGAGTTACGAATGAAGATATTATGGTTCGGATGAATAAAGAAAAATAAGTAATAAAAACAATAAAATTCAGAAAACTACCATTTCTCGGACTTGTGATGAGACATCCAGAGAAGTAGGAGATCTTGAATCTCATAATGCAGGGAAAGATTGTCAGTAGTTGGGGGCCCTGGATGAAGGAGAACATTATGGCAGTAAATAAAGTGATGATAGCCAGTATGATAGCTAACATCCGTTGAATAGACAGGGCACGAAGAAAAAAATTAGAGATCCAAGATCTACCTGAAAGGTATCCTTGACCTGCAAAGAAGATGATAGTCGGGAGAGGTGGGCGGATAGGGATGAAGAAGTCGATCTTCAACTCGATGGAACTATCAGATCAAAAACGCGAAGGTGGAGAAAATTAGCAGTAGATTCTTATTTATAAGTCGGTCATAATATTAAGCATAATTCGAATAAAATAGTTATTTAATAATCTTACAATAATTGCATATTTAAAAATTATTAAGATTAGAAAAATTATATCTATTGAAAAGAATAAGACAAATATTTGAATTAATAAGAAATGAGTTGGTTGGGCGGTTTAACTGCTATAGAAAGTGACAACACCTAATTAAAAAAACATTGCTAGAATACAAATTAAGTATGGCTTACATTTTTGTGCAACCGATAACCTATTCTAATATAAATTACCCTTATTTATCAAATAAGATGCATGAGTTATATACCTAATTACGTACATGTATATATATCTGTAGATCGATTTTTATGGGAAAGTAGGTATAGAAGTCTTTTGGGTGTACATAGAACTTATGACCTATCTTATGGTTGGCTTAAGTGATCACTTTACACAATGTAACATTAGCCATTTCCACCCATAATAGAATATACCATGCCTAATATCTTTGGAAGTTGTAAATATTTAAATTACATGCCACACTTCATATATGCATCGTAACAACCTTTCCATGCGACCTGTACAAAGCCATTTTCATTCTCCTAAATCCCCACAGATGTCGTCAATGTCACTAAATGAGATTAATGATTGATAGATTAATTAATTGATTAATAATGTCTATGTGACATGAAATCCAGTACTGTTCTGAAAGATTTGAACAAACTCAAAAATATATTCATTTTATATTTATTTAAAACCAAAAAAAAGTTTTTTTTTATTCTAAGAATTACTTTAACTGAATATTTTAATCGTGCTAATTTTGGAAAGACTATACATGACATTTGATTCGTAATATGACATTTTACTCAAAATCATCGATATTTTTGTTACAAAATCATTATAATAATTGTCATTGAAATTCTGCGACAAACGCGTTAAAATTCCAAGTAGTTTGGGAAATAATTTAAATTGTAGTAGAACTTGTACGAATTATTTGTTTTAGAAATGCAAATATTGATTTCAATACAAAAAAAAATAGTTTTATTGTATTACTTGCCTGAAATCTGAAAAATATGTATTTTAATATAATTAATTATACATCGCCATTTTTGTGAAAGCCAAATTCTTTAGTTTGGTCTGTATGTCAGATAATTCCTTGTTCTTTATAAAAAACAAAAATAACTACCTATTGTAGAATTATTGATAAATATTTCACATTACTTATTGTAAAGGTAGAAACATCAGACACGATAGGAAATAAATATACAGTTACACAAAAAAATATGGGTGTATAAAACTTCCAGATTTACGAAATTAAAAAAAAAACATGAAAAGAACAGGAAAATGCGTATTTAAAAAAATTACAAGAATTCCCCCAAAATATAAAGAAAACTTAATCGCCAAACAAGGAAATCGTAATTTATAACTTTAGACCCGTTTCCAGGATAATTTATTTCGTTTGTTGTACAAAATATTCCCAAAGGTACGACGAGCACAGAGTGTACAGGAAAAAACCACCCCAGGTAATACAAAAGTGATTGTCCTTCGGTTCAACAAAGGGATTGTGATATTTTCGAAAGGACCTGCCAGCTCTTGATCGAGTTTGTCATACGAAAACGACATAAAATATCGCTACCGGTTGTCGGGAGAGTCAAGTGAGTGGATATTTATTAACGCCGAATGAAATGTGGGGATTTTTATTACGACATTTATAAGACGGACGAGAAGTGTATTGAAAAGATATATTATAAATTATTTTGTCGTCCTAGAGACGAGACAAGCTTATGAGCGCATACATACGTAGTAGAATATGCAATTTATTTAATATATTTTATTATTTATTACTGACAATCTGGACCCTGATACGGAGATCAAATGAAGAATAGAGACAGCCCGTGCATCTTTTAATAAGATGAAAAGTCTACACTGAAATGACGACTTAAACTTGAAGCTCAGACAGAGATTGATCAAGTGCTATGTATGGTCAGTTCTACTTTACGGTGTTGAAGCATGGACGCTGAAGGTGACTACTCTAAATCGCCTAGAGGCGTTCGAAATATGGATACATCGTAAAATGTTAAGGTTATCTTGGACTGACATGACTAGTAATGTTGAAGTTTTACGTAGAGCAAATTCAAACAGACAGTTACTCAACATAGTAAAGCTTCGTAAAATTTCATATTTTGGTCATATAATGAAAGGCGAAAAATACTCCATCCTTCAGCTCGTCATGAAGGGGAAGATTGAGGGTTGCAGAGGGGTCGGAAGGAGGAGGCATTCCTGGCTTCGAAACATCCGTGAGTGGACCGGGATAAGAAGCGTGGAAGAGCTGTTCCGCACTGCCCTGGACAGGGAAACTTTCTCCCAGATGATCGCTTCAGTAATTGGCCCTTTTAGCCCGTTAAGAAGCTTTTTTAAGAAACGGTGGCTTTCGTAGTCCAGTGGGCAAGACACCAGAATCGATTAGTTCACAGTACATCTCTGTAATTTACCAGAGCCTGGGAATTCTATGATGGGTTTCGATAGTGGGATCTTATATCCTATTGTGTCAGGGTAAGATATTGGAGAGGGATTTATTAATATTCTCGTCAGGATCCTAAAGTATAACTATGTAAAATTTGGAATGACACTAAATAAATGAACTATCATATCAGGGGGAAGGGTTGTATTGGCCACGGAGATCCTATTGTGTCAGGGTAAGATATTGGAGAGGGATTTATTAATATTCTCGTCAGGATCCTAAAGTATAACTATGTAAAATTTGGAATGACACTAAATAAATGAACTATCATATCAGGGGGAAGGGTTGTAGTGGCCACGGAGATTGTATATGTGTAACTATGCAAAATTTTGAAAGATATGAATTATTTTGATGACGTTCAATTTATGGAATGGATGAAATTTCTATTGAGAAAATGGATGGGGTGGGGAGGGTATCTGTATTTTACGCAGGGTCTTTAAGAGTAATTATGGAAATTTGTTTACGATAGAACAAAGCGTGTTAACCGAGAACAGGCGGACAAACAGACGTGGGGTACACTTATGTATCTTAAATAACGGGTGAAAAATAGGTATAGCAATTTAGAAAAGTTGCGCATCGTGTCAAGGACAAAGCCTTTCGCTGGAAAAAGCCAACTCATCCTTCAGTTGTGTGACCAGATCCATCATTTTTGATGGGCATTACTTCTAGATCCTAATGGCTCTATTCATAATTGAAACATCTGTATAATAAATTACTCATTTAAACTTACTAATGATATGCACAATTAAGTTTATATATTTATTTCAGACTTTGTTATAAATTACAGTTAGCAGACGCATGCAGTGAGTGCACTGAAACATCATATATTTTGGAAAAAAAAAGAAATTAAATATTTATTGACAGAATACTGTGATATATTCAAATGTGAATAATATGATAAAAATTGTGATAGGAATATTTATACCGATCTTTTATTTAGATTTATTTTCAAAATATAATATATGCTTAGGTTAAAGTCATGCATCAGTGTACCTACTCACTGTACGCCTCCGCTAGGTAGACTACTATAGAAAAAATACTAGCATAACCTACAGATCTCGTGAAAAATAAGAGAAAAATCCAATCCCAAAGTTTTTCTATGTGAATAGGTAATACATATGAGGTTAATGAATCCAATCGCGGGAATAGAAAATGCTCATTTGTTCATTAATATAACATTTATAAAAATAAGAAAAGTCAATTTCTTATAATATTATTAATAATAAATAATATGCTATTTTATTTATTTCTTTAACGCCCTTTAGGCTTTTAAATATATATAGGCAAGCAATAAGGTATTATTATATTAAGCAATAACACAAGCTACAATAGGTGTTAGTAGTACTACACATTTTTTAATTTTTTTTATTTAATAGGTAATACATATAATTTGTTTTATAACAATAATAGCAAATATTAAAAATAAAATTATTTTTATATGTTATTTATTTATTTATTTATTTATTTATTTATTTATTCATTCATTTACGCCTAAATAGGCTTTTACATATGTAGGTATATAACAGTTATTTGCAAAAATAATATAAACAGAGAGAAAAACAAAAAAAAAGAAAGTGTATATAATTTACATTATGGCGGAATGAAGCGCTCTCAGTATCGTGCCCCTATACTGTGACAGGCCAGAACCAAACACGTCCGCTATGTTTGTATAATTGTTACCTAACCTGTGTATTCTAGGTACTAGTAATTAAACAAATTTAACCAAAGAGAATTAAGATTCTTGTTTGTGGTGAGGGATCATATTGGTAGTGTAATCTAATTTAACAAACAATGAGAATTAGGTAATATACTATTTATCTAATATATCGAAATTTTTTGAATAAGTAGTCAAAAAGAGAATAAATTCAATACAAAAGTCAATTCTACATTAAATGAGAATCCATTCGGGTTCACACGCAAAACATCTATCATCATACAAGGTAAATTGAACAAATCAAGTAATTGCATAGGTATCTTCATCGATTCGAAGGAAGTACTCGATAATATCTCCCACGAACAACTCGTACCAGAACTAAAAGAGAACGGGATTAACCATACAGCCCCAAAACGGGTAAAAAGTCACTCATCGAACAGACCTCAGAGAGTCAGATCAAATGAATCTCTAAGTAATAGACCAATAGGTGAATTTGGAGTCCCCCAAGGTACGGTCCCTAGACCTCTACTATTTCTCACTCACAGGTATTACACTAGAACACTTCTTAAACCTCATCAAACAATTGACATCGAGACCTTGAAAGCCAGCACGTAAAAATAAACGAGATGTTCGTAGTTATCGAGAAGATAATTAGAAGAGCTTTCTAAAAACGATTCCTTGATATTTAAACTTTTCTAAAAGTTTCTAAGCCCAAATAGAAGTTTAGTTATCTTTCAAAATATGTTTGAATTTAATAAGATTATTAGCAAAATCATTAATCGCTCGTATCTGTTTGCTAGTCTAGGAAAACTTTGTAGCGGAGAATTTAAAAAGTAGTCAGTGGCTGCAGTTTTCAAGGCAAAACCTGCAAAACTTCTAGTATTTCGCGGGATGGATCACGCAAGCAGATACGTTCTAATATATGAGAGTAGTCGATAATTTCGTTTAGTATTTTATGTAAAGAGACAAGATACGTCATTATTCTTCTAGTTTCTTCTATTCTTCAAGAAAGCTAAAAGATCTAATGATGTCATAATCAATGATACTTAACGGAATGATTAGTTTAAAATTAATAAATTAAAATACAAAATAATAATAACACTTGACAAATAACGTTTAGAACGTGAAATATTTTTATAATCATGAATAATATGCTCCAATGATTGCAAAATGTCCAGTGTTTAATTAGTTTTGATTTAATTTCGATAACAAGAGAGCAATCCAAAATTTGTACCTAGAAAGTTTCGCGATTGTAAGAGTACGTGATTTACTGTAAGCGATACAACGGATTTTGTGGATTCCCTTAGTACTTATCAAATTTTAATCAAATATTTGAACTTTGAAAATTAATTTTTTTTTAAATTACCTTTTGTGTTTCTGGGCTACGCAAATGGGCAACTTGATATTATGCCATATTGATTCACGACGGTTGCAATTAAAAATTATACCAGAGGGAAAAGGGTAAAACACAAAAATATTTTTTAATTTAACATTTAAAATCTGTGCTTGCAGCATTGTCCGGAAAAGATTTTGTGTGAAATATAATAAAACAAGCATTGTTATCAAATATACAATACGAGAAAATTTCGGAACTCGGTTCAAAAGCTTAATACAATCGGTTCCGATTCGTGCGTGTCTACTCCCTACTCTGAGTTCTAATCTCAAACCGGTTCTTCCCTCAGCTTACCGGAAGAATGGTGCTAATAAGTGTGACGAAACGCCGACCCTCGGAAAAGGGCATTCTGAAGTAAATTATATGAATTTTTTCATAATTTATGACCTCCGTTATTGGCTGGAGCTGGAATAGCTGGGAGTCCGTTTGGTTTTACCTTGTGACCTGAAAGTATCTGAAGAAGACATGCCGAAGGTCAAAGGGAGAAGTGATGTTATTTTAACCGGTGACACGTTAACCGTTATTTGAGATTCGTATCTGATTGTATCGATGATTGGAAATTTATTTTTCACAATTTGATTGACAAAGAGATGTTCCCTATGAACATGATGGGAAGGTGGCATTCGTGCATCTCAAGAAAATCTAATTATTTTGAGTATGTCCAAATTTTTTCAAGAATACTGAATTTTATCCCCATTGAAACATCATTAATCAAAAAATATCATAGATGAGTCATAGAGACAAAGCTATATATTTTTTTTACAAAATGTTAAGTTCACCAATTCCAAATTTTTGAAAGTTATATATATATATATAAATGTTAAATTTACACAACTGTTTCGTATGTGAGTTGTATTTTATCATATATTACTGTGTGTAATTTGTCATATATTACTACCGCAAATATTATTATTATATTCATTATGCATCAATCTAAAAATAAATAAATATAGAGGTATTAACAGCTGAAAAATCTGTGCATACTTTGTTATGGGAAGGACTATAGATATGTCTCTAATATAGTGCATTCGAATATAAGAAAGAAACTGATTTGGATCATGTAATATACAACATTCAAAAATTGAAAAATGTGTGCATGTTTTTACGGCGGAATTGGCGAGCGTTGCATTGTGTAAAGTGATCACTCAGGTTAGCTCATACAGAACAAAAGCCCTGGGCCACCCTATAAGACTTCCATACATATTTCCCATGTAAATACCGTTATTTACACATGCAAAACTAATTCAGAACTGTGCTATCCTAGATCTAGAATGTGTCGAACCTATGATAACCTGTTAACCGACATTGATATATTTGCAGCTTCGTTAATAATATTTAAAAACCAAAAACTGAATATTCTAAGACGCATTAACTAGATGTTATATATATTTTTAAATTTTATTTTTTGCCTATGTGAAACACGCCTAGATTCTGTTACTAATCATATCGTACATTATGCAAGTATTTTTGTCCATACTTGTAACTCTATTTGTTTTATTTCTAAAAATAAAATAAAATAAATCTCTGCGAGACTTCTATAATTTAACTTAATTAATAATTATCCTTCTGTAGACGAAATCCAGTAATTATGTTTTCAGAACATATATATATAAAAATATTGTCATGACATTTCGAATAAAAAAGAAGTTTAATGATGAACTAAACCAATTAATGAATTAAACATTCCGATATAAAGGTTTCATTGCAATCATGAGTGCGTGTTGCCCGCACTCATAGTACATAATGTGTTCAAGTACATTACGTATCGTAATGTGAATATTAATCATCCCTACACACATTGCAGTGCCCACGAACCTTTCAAAAGAGTTACAAAATGAAAATAATAAAGGTCCCGATTTTCAAAGCCATTTTAATAAACGCAAATTGACAACATAAATTTATATCACATATTCTTTCCTTCTTCTTCTTCTTTTTCTTTTAGAAGATCTGTTGATCTGTGCTACAGAAAATTACGCCTCCTGGGATGACGAGGTCAGCTATCCCTCCATCTTTTCGGTGGTCTTCCCGGTGGGCGTCGTCCAGAGGGGATTTCATTCGCTGCTGTATGCACGAGTTTGTCACTCTCTATTTCATATGTCCTCTATTTTGCAAGTTTTCCTTATGTCTTCATTTTGGACACTGTCACGTGGAGTTTTTCCAGTAATAGATCTCAGCACCTTCATTTCAGTTGTTCTGAGGAGTCCTTTGGTGCGGACACTGTCAGCTCGCGTCTCTACAGTGTATGTCATGATAGGTTGCACGCGTGTCTTGTATATTTTTACTTTACTTTCAATATGCATATTTTTGTTTTTCCAGATCAAATTCCTGAGACACCCTGATAGGGGGATGCTTTGTTAACTTGCTCTCGGACTTTGGTATACAGATCGCTATGGCTACACCTAAATATCTGAAGATCATGATTTGTTGCACAGGCTCATTATCAATACTCAGCTTACATCTTGTTGGTTGTTTTGAATATTTTTTCGCCATTTTATTTTTAAAAATCGCAAAAACCCACCACATATCTTACTTGGATACTTTTTGGCGGATTTATTATTACAAATGAACTTAAAATAAAATAGAAGTAGAAGAAATAAAAAAACATGAGTTCTCATTTATAAAAAAACCTTTTCAATATTTAAGCGTGCTGAAGCGAAAAGCTTATATATACTTATATTTTTTTTAAATATATGTAAATATACATCTTCTTTCTCCTTCTTCCTTGCACTTTCCCAACTCATTGCCTAGGTAGGCTGTTGGGGTCGGCTCAACTCGTTCTCAGGTATATCTTATTCGGTTCTGGGGTCGCTTTCATCCATGCCGTTTCTCTGTAATATTTTGGAGCATTGAGTCATCCAGCAGTTCTTTAGTCTTGCTCTGGATGAGCATAGAGCATAGAGCATAAAGCTCCATAGACATTGCCTGCTTCACTATGTGGTCTGGTGGTTTCCGTCTTATTTCAACAATTTTAAAAATGAAATCAATTACAACCCGTGAAAAATTACGTAACTACTTTCAATAAATATTTCGGCCGCCAGTTAAGACTGTGAGACCAGCGCCATCTACAGTAGTGTGGCGTCTTGATAACTTTAGTGATGAACATGATTAAATAGAGAACTATTATTATGCTTTTTTTGCTTCTTATGCCTCATTATTAAATCATATCATATTATTATTTGAGCCATCTGGTAGCGTTAGTGAATGACATTGTTACGTAGAGAATTATACTTTTTTTGGTTATCATTTAATACATCTCATCATTATTTGTGTCATCTGATAGCGTTAGTAAAATTAAATAATTTTATTAATGATTAATGCCTACCAATGACAAAAAAATCTAATTCAGGGTATTTTATTAAAAAAGCATGAAATCAATGTTTTCGTTTTACTTAACAACAATTTTGATATCATACTTTTTTTTAAAACGGAATGAGTTCAGCTATTGGATAGGAAGTTACGGACAGACATTTGAAATTATTATTATTGGGGATAAGGTTATAAAAAAATATATTTTTCCTCACTATTGACGGGTCATTTGTAATTTTTAATAAAATGTGAGTTTTTTTTTGTCAAAATGTCATTTTTATGAAATGTAAATACGATATGTATGTTTTCGTATGTCTATACATGTGCATTAATCATATCGTATTTTCTTTAATGCTATTTTTTATTATCGTTCACTTAACTTTTTTAAATTTAAAATTTTATTACTTGTTTTACTATGTTAATAGTGTAACTTCACTAATTACATTCAAACAACATTTATTAGACGTAAGCTCCATGCATGAATGCGCTGTATAAATAATTATAAAAAAAAATTATTTAAAAAAATACTTCGCAAGAACTTGTATTGAAAAACGCAAACGAAGGGAACTTTTAACCTTTGAGGAACGGACGCTCGCCTCGTGGGAAAAACTAGATATTGTTAATTCCAGTTCAAAGTAGAACTAAAATATGTGCGTGGAGTGGTCGCGCAATCACGCAATGTCGGCTGAAGGGTAGCACCGGCCGGGGAGGGAAAACAGCCTAATTAAAGACAACTCATCACGTACATCGCAACATGTAAATGATGAAGTAATCAACACATCCACACATATATATATATATATATATATATATATATATATATATCTATATATAACGTGGATTTATTTGTGGAGTTTCCCCGTTTTCTCAAAGAAGTAGGCAAAGGAAATAGAGCAACACACTGTTACGTCCCAACTCAAATGCTGTAACTCCTTCAATGCAACTGGATGGGGAAACATTAGCCAACTGTGACGCGTTTAAGTATCTGAGCTCACTCATTCACAGAGACGGAAGATGTGCAGCGGATGTTGACCATAGAATAGACGTGGGATGGATGAAATTTAGATCATTAACAGGAATTTTGTGTGATCCGAAAATGCCTATAAAAATTAAAGGAAAGATATATCAGACTATAGTCAGACCCGCGATAATGTATGGCTCCGAATGCTGGACCATGTACAGCTCTACTCTAGTCAACTTGAAACAGCAGAAATGCGAATGTATTGATGATCCGCAGGGGTAACATTAAGGCCGGCGCCACACTACGCGGGTCTCTTCGGTCGCGGAACGCCGCTACATTTCATTCCATACAATATGCGCTTATCAAATACACTACGCGGATGATCGGTCGATTAATTTTCTTTCCAGATTTGACGCGACGGAAAAGACGCAGTGGGTCATCCGCGCAGTGTGGCGCCGTTCTAAAAGACAGGATTAAAAGTTCACGCATTTGTGGTAGCCTGGGTGTCACGGACATTAACAGTAAGCTGGAGGAACGACAGCTGAGATGGTGCGGGCACATAAGACGGAGACCACCAGACCACGCGGTAAAGCAGGCAATGTAGGTATATGAAGCGTTGTCGACGGTCATCCAGAGGAAGACCAAAGAACTCCTGGATGACTCAATGCCATCCTACAGAGGAAAAGCCTGAATGAAAGCGACACCCAGAACCGAAAAAGATAGCCTTAGAACGAGAATAACTGATTCCAAAAGCCTACCGAGGCAATAAATTGCGACAGTGCAAGGAAGAAAAAGACTGTTATATCCCGACATACAACACTATATGAAGAGTATCGTCATGTGGTGAGGCAAATACTAGAAACTCGTCCCCCTCCCTGACCATGTGCACTATATACATTATGAACCCTTTTATTTTTATGATAAAGTTAAATTAGTAACAATCACTTAAATGAAACTGTAAAATTGTTTGATCTGTCATTCATATCAAATTGACTTGTCTATAATGTACTCGGATAATAAAGAAAAAGTTTAAAAAAATTTCATCCGCACCTCGAACTTAAGGTTTCAAATATCCAGGCAGAACTATACCGATTCTCTCACTAACGTCAAAACTTTGACTTTAAATAGGCGAATAGCACTCGACGTCGACAATCTGTACAAAATCTGTCAAAATCAATTGAATTGTCCATCCCTCTTGTCGCTTTTAAATTTCCAAGTCCCATCACGTATTCATCAATTCTGCACTGCGCTCTCCTATATCTAGAATGTGTCGAACCTAGAATGACCTGTTCACCAACATTGATATACTTGCAGTTTCGATAAAAAAAAATTAATAACCAAGTACTAAATATTCTGAGACACAGTAACTAGATGTTATCTTTTTATTTTTATGTTATTTTTTCTGCCCAATGTCTTTGTGAAACATGCCTGGATTATGTTACTTATCATATCGTACATTACATAACTCTACTACTTTTTTTTTATAGTTGTTGCTTTATCTGTTTTATTTCCATAAATAAAATTTCTAGATTTAAGTCAATTATTAATTATACCTGATGATGAGAAGGACTGCTCCCCCATTAATAGTATGTCAAATTCTCTAATATTGTGTAAGCATGTGTAGTAAAAAATTTAAATAAAAAATGATATTTTAAGTTAATGTTATACTTATTGTTTAAGTGACGAGTCATAAAAAAATCACTCGATTAATCCCGCTGGGACACGAACCCTCGCCGCACGTTTCATAAATATAACACTTGAACATCTGGGCCGACCTCCTCACGCTACCACAGGTCGGCCCCTAGAGCAGAGGGGCGTACTGATTCACTGCCTACCCACTCGTGGAGGGTCGTAAATAATAGCTGATGTGAAAGCGTCATAAGGCTCTACGGAGCACTGTGTTTGATTTTCCGTTGAAAGACGGCCGGCTATAAAAATGTGGGATATCTATTTGTTTCGTATTCTTTTTGGAGGGTGTGGGAGTAGATAAAGAGGAATAAAAGAATTTTATGGGAGGATGGAAAATATATTTTTATTATTATATTATTTAATACAATACATATTCGTTCCTTCTGTTAGTGTTGACGGATAAAACAAGACGCTTAATATTATTATTGATATAAATGACAAGCCTGATCAAACTATACTATAGATTTTGAAAATAAATTTAAATATCTGTCGAAATTAGATGTATATCTATAATATTCCTATCACAATAATTTAAAAATTATTCAGATTTGAATATTTCACAATATTCTGTCAGATTAATATTTTGTTTCGATTTTTTTTTCAAATATATTTTTAAATAAAACTCATGCTTCTTGTTCTCACTACACGCGCCTGCATAATAGCTGATCTAATATTTTCGCACAAAATAATTCATTCTTATAATTCGGAATCCCCTGACCTCTTATAATCCATTTCATTAAATGTACTATTTAGAAATACTCCTTCACAAACTTTATTTCTTTGTAATAATACCAATACTGTTCATCAAGAATATTCTACTATTAAAATACTTTTAATACTAGGTAACGAGCATGCAAAATTAGCAGATTAGCTTTAGCTTTGTACGAATTTACGTCGCTACTGGTATGTGCTCACTTATTATTTCACTATTATGGCTATCGTCTAATAATTGTAATATTATTAAAAAAAAGTCACAAGTCCATAGAGTCATATAAAGCCCACAAAGCGGAACAATTTTATTCATTTTTAAAACATCGCTGGTTCGGTAATTTTTTAATTGATAAAATAATTTATTTTGTGACATTTTAGGATGATCCGTATTTAAAATATATGGAGTCTGATGAGTAAATTTTAATTTGATGTCTTTCCATACAAAAATGTGATACAAAATGCAATAAAAAATATGAAAAAGTGAAGAATTTTGCTCACAATGCCAGACTATCGCTTTAATATATTTTATTAATTTTTCTTATGTATACGTTATTTAATTATTGCCATCCAGAAAGAAAAAAAGAAAAAAAGATCGCAAACTTCTGTGATGTACAGTGGGATGAAGTGTATGTGAGTCTGCCAGAGGATATTAGAGACGAAAAATATATGAAAATTTTTAAGAAAAAACTAAGAAATTTTGTGATACGTGCTTATGATTAGAAATTTGATAGAATGATATTTTACAATGTATACATTAGGAAATATAAAGGTTATTTATAATATTACCTATTTTAAGAATAAAAAAATAATAAAATTATAATAAAAAAATAAATGTTATTATAGGTCGACCACAATCAAAAGACCATTCCCTAGCTTTGTCTGGTAATAAGAAAGCGGGAGAAAGTTGCCTGTCAAGCCCGTATTACAAGCCTTAATATGATATTACAAATAAATATATATTTTTTAATTTATATAAAATAACTTTGTAAACACCACTTTTTTATTGAATAAAATTCAACATGTTTCGAAGCCAATGGCTATATTTGAAGAAGAATATATTTTTAGTTTAAAAAAGGTTACTTACTAGAAAAACTTCTGTGTGTTCATTTTTTGAATCGTAACAGCACACAAATTTTTTGTGCACATTCTTTTGAATGCGGTCTAGCTATAATTGTATTTATTTTTGAGTTTTTCATTATATATATTTCAAACTATCTATCGTGACCATCATTGGTTGTCAGAAAATTTCGTGTCTAGACACTGCCGATTCATTACTTTAAAGAGTTAAGTTCCATTAAACTTTGTAGACGAGTGTCATAAAATACTTAAATTTGTGACCATGCGAACAAATATTTTATCTAATGGCAAGCTTAGCCGTAAATATGATACTTGCAATATGTCAGGTTTAAGTCTCCTACAGTAATAATACCTAGTACACAATTTTAAAAATACTTTATTGAATTCGAACCGTAAAATATTACGTTCTTTATACACAATGCATATGTACCGCACCCCAATTTAGATAGTTATTTATTGCAGTTTGAGGGTTCTTTTTCTAGGACGGAAAACTTGTATTTTAGAGAAGAACACGTCACCCCGCGACACGAAAACTACCCTTCAAAGAGTCTTCGGAACCTTCAAACGGAATGAACTATTTTCGCAACGATTTAATCAACCGTAACGGACAAAATTTGATGTTTTGCTTGGAGTATGCTCTATCTGGATTCTTTTTGTATTTATTAATTAAGATAAATTAAGTCTCACAGACGAAGCTATTTTTCATTTCGTTGCCGATGAATCGACGTTGATTGGACAATAATAGGCATTTGATTGCTTGATATATACCTATACGTATAGAAATATCTGTTCTGAAATAGGTAGCTTTTTTAAAGATCCTTCCTTTTTAAAGATTTTTCCCCTTAAATAGACATCTAATATTTAAAAAAAAATTATTAATCAATTAGAAAAGATAAACAGAAAAATCAAATTAACAAAAAAATATTTAAACTGCTACCGGGATTCGAACCAACGGACCTTAATTATATCCGGGAATGGTGCGTTATCCAGTTTCGCCACGGCAGTCTGGTGAGTTAAAGAAAAAATTTCGACCTTACACGAGAATGTAGTCTCTTTTTAATTGACTAAAATTTTTATTCCATTTTTAAAGCAAGCCGCTTTTTGTACTGCAATAGTCACAAATACCTTTGTGGATCTACCGCTAAAGGATGCCTGAAATTATTTTTTTCATTTTAATTATTTGGAAACATTTGGTACAACAAGTAGATAATACATATAATTTATTTTATAACAATAATAACTAGCAAATATTAACAATCAAATTATTTTTATATGTTATAACTCACCAAAAATAATTAAGATTTTTGTGTGTGGTGAGTGAACGTCCGTTGGTTCGAATCCCGGTATTTTTTTTCGCTAATTTGATTTTTCTGTATGTCTTTTCTAAATGATTAATAAAAATTTGTTTAATAATTCACAGAACTTCGTTCTGAAATTGCAACGTCACAATAATAATGTGTTTTCTTTAATATACTTGTATAAGACCACTTTTGAGTTTAAGTATACACTACTAGTAGAAAACTACAGATGTTCTCATCTACAGGTGAGAATATAAACTTATAAGCACTGTAATAAGATTAAATATCTAAGGTACTGATAGAGGTGGGTGGGTTACGTGTGGGGAAGGGGGTAGCCAGGGGTGGGGCTTGATTTAATGGAAACAAAGAAAGGAGTTTTTGAATATTATATTTTTGATTAAAGTTTTTCAGGCATTAAATTTTTTTTTAATTTCTAAAATTTCGTGATTATTAATTATTCGGCCTTTATATTTAACTATGTATAATAATCTAAGCGTGTGTGAATCAAACGAGTGATTAGTGTTTTTTTATATATGACGTATTTTTATAAATAAAAAGTACATTCTTATTAATTATTTTACTTTTTAAATAGTGCAGAATTGCAACCGGATCATTTTTTGTTCGGAAAAAATACAGAATACACGGATATATTGTATGTATTCCGTACGGGAACTGAAAATGGCACATTGTGAATTTTTTTACACCGCATTAGCATTAGAATTATTATTGTTAACCTTCCGAGGGGGAAACAGATCGTGCGAATTTTCGATGGTCATTACACAGGGCGTATCTCACGACATTACCATAATATCAGCACGGTTCAATCGCAAGTACTTCAATTGTTATTTAAACAAGTTTACCGGATTCAAAATCAAACGTGATAAATACGAGAATGCCGTAGCCATTTTGCTGCGTTATCTCAATTAATTATCTATGATAAATCATTCTCCAATTGTATACAATTGGAAATTAGAAAAAGTTGACAAATATGTGTACCTTGGTTTTAGATAAAGCTGGGAAAAGAAAACCAAACAGCAGAACTACCAAGAAGAATAGGTCTGGACTGGGCAGTATTTGGTAAATTGGAACACATATTTGAAAATATGTAAAGAAATCCCAGTATGCCTGAAAAGAAAAATATTTGATACGTGTATCCTAACGATGTTGACATATGGCCTAAAATAATAACTCTAACAGCAGTATATAGTAAATAGAAACAGTTGACGAATATGTGTACCTCGGTTTTAGATAAAGCTGGGAAAAGAAAACCAAACAGCAGAACTACCAAGAAGAATAGGTCTGGGCTGGGCAGCATTTGGTAAATTGAAACACTTATTTGAAAATAAAAAAATCCCAGTATGCCTGAAAAGAAAAATGTTTGATACATGTATCCTACCGATGTTGACATATGGCCTATAATAATAATACTAACAGCAGTATACAATTGGAAAATAGAAACAGTTGACGAATATGTGTAGCTTGGTTTTAGATAAAGCTGGGAAAAGAAAACCAAACAGCAGAACTACCAAGAAGAACAGGTCTGGGCTGGGTAGCATTTGATAAATTGAAACACTTATTTGAAAATATGTAAAGAAATCCCAGTATGCCTGAAAAGAAAAATGTTTGATAAATGTATCTTAACGATGTTGACATATGGCCTAGAAATAGTAACACTAACAGCAAAAAGCATACACAAATTAAAGTGTACACAGCGGGCCATGGAAAGGCAGATTCTCGGCGTGAGCCTTCGAGATAAAATCAGAAGTGAAGAAATAAGACGCCGAACAAAAGTTGCCGATATTATGGACCGTATTGCGAAATTAAAATGGCACTGGGCTGGACATACGGCTCGACAGGAGGATAGTAGACGGGCACCCAGAATCTTACAGTGGAGGCCCTGGACGAAAAGTAGAAGCGTCGGAAGACCTCTCAAAAGGTGGTCTGATGACATAGTCCAGCAAGCAGGAAGAACCTGGATGCGAAGGGGGAGAAACAGAGATGAGTGAAGAAAAATGGAAGAGGCCTACATCCAGCAGTGGAGGGAAGAAGGCTGAGGAAGAAGAAGAAAAGGAAAAAAGAAGAAGAAGAAGAATGAGTAGCTTGTTGGTCTTGTGGTTAGGACCCTCGCCTCGTGATCCAAAGGTCACAGGTTCGAATCTCACTCCAGACAAGCAAGTTAGTCCTATTTTCATAGCACAAGCGTTTAGCTTAATTTGAAAATAGTAAGAATATTGATTTGACACGAATTCCGTGTTCGCATCCCTATTTTTTTTATTTTAAAAAAAGATGAATCATTTATATATTTTTAATATTTCTCGTAAATACATACATACCTTGTGGTTATATTTAAAAAAAAAAAAAATTTTGGTAGATTGTTGAATCTTTTTTGGGTCTACAAAATTTATTTTCAATTCTTACCACGAGACCGTAATCATGCAACTCAATATAGGTACAAGTTATTTGATAAATGTGTCATTTCGGGAAGAAATGCGTTTAATGCGTGCCCATCCCCCAACCCTTACAGGCCGCTCTTGAATAACTTATATAACGCAAGGCAGATCGAGGCGTACCCCTTTTAACTCTTTATTAATGTTTTATTTATTAGTCGCTTTGTAGGATATAAAAATTTCACGCACGACTGGCTGTCTCGCCGTTTCACCATCCCCGCACCCAGGGTGGTTGGATCTAGAAAAAAAAACCCACCCCACGGTTATGTAAAGCGGCGCATTTAAAAAATTAAGGGCAAAAAATTGCCGAATCCGCGCGTATCGAGTTTCTTGTGAGAAACATTCGACAACAAGTGAAACAAAATTTAACGCAATCATTTTTTTAATGCGATTTGTTTTCGTATGATAATTTCAACGATTAGAGTTTCTTTAGAAGATTAATTCGGTCTTTCTTCTTTAGCGGGCTCGTAGATCTTGTTACAGAAGAGTGTCATACATGAAATCCTTCGGTTGAAATCAAATGCCGCATCGAGGAAGCTTGCGCAGCCAATATTTGCGTGAAAGAGATGTTCTGCAGTCATACACCAGTATTTTATGGAATGGAAGCATGGACACTTACCGAAGAATTGGTAAGAATTGAAACATTCGAGATGTAGATCTACAGAAGAATACTCAAAATAAGCTTGATGGACAATGTTGCGAATGTTATGGTTAATAATAATACAGAAAATTAAGTAATTAAAACAATAAAAATCCGAAAACTTCCATATCTCGGACATGTGATGAGACATCCAGAGAAATACATCTTGCACCTGGTAAAGCAGAACATCATGGCTGAAAAACCGACAGTGGTTTGGCCAGTTTGATGTAGAGCTATTCCGGGTCGTAGTAAATAAAGTGATGATGGTCAATATCCGTTGAACGGATGAAGCAGAAGAAGAAGAATAAGTGTGCCATCCAGAAAGGTAATGAACTAAAATCAAAACTCGTGGACAGAAACACTAAATTACGTGTCTACAATTCTATCATCAAACCAGTAATAACATACGGAAAGGAGTCAAGAACATGGTATAACAACCCTTCAAAAAGAGGCTTTTCTGGTTTGAAAATAAAGTATTAAGCAAAATGTTGACATCTAGACTCAGTTTTGAATAGGCATGTGGAAGGATTGATTGGAGCAATGCAGAAATTCGGTGTGTATCTAGCTAACTTAGTTTAACTAGCAAACCAGCATTATCAGATCTAGCTTACCAGCTTGGATAGGGCATTCAGGCAAGCTGAGACATTAAAATAGAACTCGAGGCTAAACCAACTGGGTGTAGACCGCTGGGCAGACCCAGACAGCGCCAAATGGACTGGCTGATCTGGAGAATAAGGAATGTGAGCAGAAGGCTGTGGATCGGAAGAAGTGGAAAGGCATTGTCCTGGAGGGTGGAACTCTACAGAAGTTGTACAACAAGAGGAGCGACACCCATCCGTCTTACATCTCTGTGATTCAGTCTGCTTTGCATTCTCCTTCCTCCTGCAGGGCTGTCTTCACATCTTCGCTGATCTCTGTCATGGTTTTCCTTTCGTTCCTCCTTTCATTGCAATTTCCGCATTCTTCCTCTCGCTCTCTTCAGGTTATCTGGGGCGATGAGACATTCCCAAAGTTCCAGAATTCTTATCCTCATTTCTCTATTAATATAGATCGAATTGGACTGTTAATCTTGCGTAAGATTATTTTCGAAGATCTGCAACCTGTGTAATTGTGCTAAAATAAGAGGCCAAATCTTACATCATGAAGAGCAATCGGTTGTGTAAATGTTTGTCTATAATTTGTATCTAATAATCTATGTTTGATTTATAAATTGTGTTTGATCTATAAATTCTGTAGCAACAAACTCAAAGACAGCAATTTCCGTAAAGCAAAGAAACAAACGTGTCTTTTGAAATTCAATTGTTTTATGGCACGTTTCATTTCAATGCAAGTTTGGCACTTTGCCAAAATTTTTCATAATTTTATAGGTCTTGCCCAATGATATTTTCATTTTTGAGGAATAGACCTTTTACGTATTCAGTTGAGATAATTTTATTACACTAAATTAAATTATACGTATGTAAACATCTTGCCTTTCGGTACCTATGGGGAATATCGAGCGTTAAGGCGTCAGGTCGTCAGACCGTCAGGCGTAAGTCCCATGGGTGTGCCTGTATATGTGTGTTTGTGTGAAGAATTAACTCGCATACTGCTTGCGCATCTGCTCATATACACTACTACACCACACATGTCGATGAGATCAGCTGTTCAAAATAACATAGTATCGTCTATGCATTTGCTAATCATGTGTATCACATAGTAAAAAAAATAATTGATATATCTCGGTTGTAATAATTGCAGATTATATAAAGGGCGGGCATATTAGAAAGTTTTAATATGTACGTGTTAACATCTTTAAATAAATTTAAATTATATTTTTATATGTATGTTCAAAGAATAGAGAGAATATTGTTGAATATTCCATTTTGAAAATATAGAGCTATCATTACTAGCTGGAAAATCTATGTAGGTATACAATGTCATGGGAAGGACTTCAGATATCTCTAGCATAGTCCATTCGAATATAAATATGAAAGAAAGTGATTTAGAACAAATATACATTTAAAAAAAATGATAATGTATGGATGTTCTTACGATGGAATTGGCTAACTTTGCATTGTGTAAAGTGATCACTTAAGTCAACTCGTATAGGCTAGAAAGCTTTCGTACACGTTTCCCACGATTTCTATAATTTATCTTAATTAAATTTTTAACAGTTTTAAAGAAAATTGCGTAATCTCGAATTGCTGAATTGAAAAGAGCTAATATATTTACACATCAATCTCTGTGAGTCCCGGAATCACATTATTTAAATATCATTTTCTTAATGTGTCTCCTTGAGCACTGCATTATTTATGATACACGTCTACGCGGCGCCACTGGTTGAACAAGTTGAAAACAGACCAGCGAGCCTAGAAGAGAGAAAGTAAAGGCTGTAAAATAGCCCGGGACCGATATTTATTTATTTATTTAATGTTTATTTAAGACCAACAGCACAAAAAAAAAGCATAGAAAACATTGATACAATATAGATGGCCAATTACAGGTCTCCACATTTATAAATATGTCAGTAATGATAAATATTTATGAATGACTAAGGCATATTAAAAATTATAATGAAAGAGAGAATAAAAAATTTAAACAAAAGACAAAGAAACTTAATTATTACGTGGAAAAAAATTCAGCACTCAAAATTTTTCTTAATCTTGTGTGGCTGTACTCGAACAGATCAATATCCAATAATCTTATCAGTTTATTGAATGCATCGCATACCCTCAAGAAATATGAATTACGACGATAGTTGGATGAGGTAAAATCAATGTGAAAGACTGGGTTGTGTCTACGAGATCTACAGGGAATATGTCCTCGAATGTCCTGCGAATGTCCGTTGGATAAGCGCGGTACCGAGTAAGGGGATCGTATTTGCAACGCGCTATCAAGGCGCAACATTTGCCGAAAAGATTACGACTCGCCGGCGACAAGACCTCGTCACCTGGCTCTCGGGGGTTGATAATGCCCATTGTCAGCCGATAAAATTCAGTTCAACTTATCAAAAAACCCGACAAGGGCACGCACACCGCCAAGGGTTGGCGGCCACGACCAACTCCCCGTTTCAAAGGCCCAGCAGTGCACTGTTGTACATGTATTTTTTCTGCCATTGTGCCGCAAGGAGAGATAATGAAGAATTGCGCAAGACGGGCCGAATGTGGAACATCTGCCTACCTGGCGGGGTCGTTTCCAGTCGCTTCCAGATTTCATTATGACGTTGAATTAGATCTCATTGTTAACCTTTGCTTTGATTTTTTCCTGCGGTGAAAGCGAACATTCGATCGCGAAAAGGTTGAAATATTTCTTACCGTTTGAAAATTGCACGATGAAGTTGCGTATGAAGGGTTTTTTCCATTGCCTAGCGCGTCAAAAAATGCACTCAAATTCATTTTTTTAAATTTTATTATTATTATTGATATAAATTAACTTTGTTAAAACCACTTATTTATTGAAAAAATTCAACATGTTTCGAAGCCAATGGCTTCTTCGTCAGGATAACAAAAAGTTATTATTATCAAATGTTATTCAACCAGCTTTTTATACTAATAATAAATTTAAAAAAATACATATTAAATAATAAAGAGAAGGATAATTTTTTTAAAAAATCGGGTGTTTATAAATTAATTTGTAATGATTGTGATTATTTTTATATAGGAAAAACGTGTAGAAATTTTGAAATTAGTGTTAAGGAACACTTAAGGTGTTTAAATAGTAATAATTATTCCGAATTTTCTAACCATCTTTTGGCTATGGATCATTCTTTTGATATTAATAAGGGTTTACAAATTTTACATACAAATTATACAGAATCACAATTTGATAAATTAGAAATTTTGGAAATAAGAAAGAGTGTAAATAGTAAATTGAATATTATAAATAATCAGGTCCGTTTTGCAAATAGTTATCTTTTAAATTTATTTTCATGTTAATTAGGTACTTTATATTATCATTTTCCATTTAATATTTTGATCTAAACATGTTGAATTTTTTCAATAAATAAGTGGTTTTAACAAAGTTAATTTATATCAATTATAATTATGTTACCACAAAATAAATTTGCTACATTTGAAGAAGAATTTATTATTATCGTTTATTGCATGTATTGGTTAATATTTTTCATTAATAAATTATTTTGAAAATTTCAAAATAACGGAGTTGTGCGCTGTCCCACGAAGATCTTTCTCCGTGACGCTGGCCGCCGGTGGAGATCGTATAGCCATGGTTTAAGTGAAAGTAAAAAGTTAATTATTTTCTTAATGTTTATAATTTATAAGCTTTTTTATGGAAATTACACCAGTTTGAACACAATTTTAATATTCTTCCTAAGTTCTAAATTGATAATGATCAATGCCAGATTTTATCAAATGCTTCATCGTAGATAATGTTGTTATTAAGATGCGTTCAAAGTTTTAATAAAATCGGAATATTAGTTTTTGAGATATCACCTTCACCAATCTGAAAAAGGGAGTTGCGAGAAAAACTAAAAAAATTGATGTATCTAATTAGTTAAAAATTCACCTACCTTGCTAGCATCAAATTTCTATAAACTAAGCCAATGTTTGGATTTTTTAATGATCTATTTTTAATGACTTAAATTATTCTTAGAATTTCAATCTGAAAAACCAAAATAAGTAATGCCAAAAATCGATTTCTTTTTATTTAATTATTTCAAGGTGGTGAAACAAACCACTTAAGCTAATGATCCTTAAATTGCCTATACGTGAGATTAATAATATTCTTATATTTTTTCTGCGTAAGTTTCGAGAGAAACAGAATCTATCATCGACAGGTGAAGTGTTGGTGAAGTGAAGTTGGGTATTTTTGTTTTTTACGTATATATATTATTACGTAGTTAATTTCTTGTGCAATTTCAAATTGTCACCATTGTAAAATCACGCATTTTTCTAATAAAATTATTGCATAATCCATTCCATTTTTTGAAATGAGTAAAATGAGCTTTGCATATACAACATAAGTGGCTACCTATTTTCAATGTGTTATAATATATTCAATAATTATTTATTTCATTTCTTAAAGATACTTGGATACCTACCAACTATTCTGTGTACATTTGAAAAAATAACATAAATTTATAAATGTTTAATTCAACGAATAAATTTACACTAAAATATTATCAAAAATTGATGGTCAAAACCGATAATTGAGATCTGTATGTGATTGTATCGATTATTGGTAACTGAGACTTAACTGTTCAGTTAAAAATCACCGAAACATTCTCAAATAGTGTGTAACCGGTTAAAATAACGGTTTTGATTATTACTAAAATAATGTTTTCAACACATTAATTCATAAATCCGTTAATGAATCTAAAAGAAAATAATAAATCACCCGAAAATAATTGTTTAAAAAAATAGCAAACATTAAAAAAAATCTGTTATGGACAAGTATATATTTTAGAGTCAGTTAATAAAAACACAATAGATACATAGAGATACTATAAAAAGATGTTCCTCCCTAAGCCACAGGGGGTTTCGTTTACTCATATTTCATCACTTCTGTGCGTCGAAAGTAATGCACTAATGATACGGAACATCAATACATTTTGCAAACTCACTGTGAAAATGGTGTATTTTAAAAACAGACAAAAGAAAAAATCAATTGAGTTGTTTATTCTACAAGTCCATTAATAATTCGACCTCACAACAGCGCGTGGAACAGCTCTTTTCTGACGGACAAAAGGTTACGTGTTCTATCGCAGAAAAAAGAATACATACAACTATTAATTATTTTTTTTAATGAAATTACATTTATTCAGCAACATTGTAGATTGACATTTAAAAAAAATATTGATTGTATTATTTGTATATATCTACTTTTTTATTTGATTAATTACACCAACATGTTTCAGAAAAACCTTTCCATCGTCAGGATGTTGTATAACTGTCTTTTGTTTCTTGTTTTTCTAAATTATTTGAAAAATTATTTTTAAATATTATTACTAAAGTTCTTGATTACTCGCAATTATCGGAAAAAATTTAAAATTGGGCTAGTAGTTAAATTTTATTGATTATTTATAATATTTTCTTTACTATAACATGCTTAAATAATTTCTAATGATTCTAAATTATTCAATATCAGACCAAAATTATTTATGTTTAAAATATAAAATCTTAATTTTTTATCAAAACCGTGATCAATTTTTTAATAAATGATTTGATAATTCAGAAAAACCATGATTATTCAGACATCTTAAATGCTCTTTAACTCTTACATTGAAAATTCAATCTAAAACACTGTACAATCATTAAATAGGATTATTTATCATTTGATAGGTTTTTCTGAAACATGTTGGTGTAATTAATCAAATAAAAGAAGTAGATATATACAAATAATATAATCAATAATTTTTAAATTACATTTTATTATATTTTTTCGTTAGATGGATTTTTCTGTATAGCATTTATGCATTAAATTATATTTATCAAATAATATTATCACGGAGTTGGATGTTCGTCTGACCAGCAGATGTACGAGAGGAGGGAGGGTCGATCATGCAGATCTGGACATCCAGATCTAGTCACTGAACGTGACGCAGCAATAATTTTGCAGGTTTATTTTGATGTACTATTGAGTGGGGGGCAATAATCATTTTTATCACACTTAAAGCATTGTTATTAATATTTTAAAATATTTATTTAATTTAAAAACTCAATTGTTCCTGTGGTGTGCACAATAAAAATTTTACGAGTGCGTAAATATGTCGTATTACAACAAAGAGTTTAAAAGATTTATTAAATGATTAAAATAATGCCTATACATATTTTATATATTGTCCTAGTTAGAATAAATGATAATGTGACTAAAAAATATTGTAAATGAATGTAATATATATTAAATTATTACTATAGATATACTTTTTAATATAATGTCAACTCAGGATAAAAATTATTTAAGTGTAATAACTTCACCGCCGCTCTTGATTTCTTGAGAAAAAATCTTGAAAGTGAAAATTTACACACTTCCCGGCATCCAATCGAACTGAAATTTTGCACATCGAATTGATGTCAATGACGATACTTTATTACGTACTTTTAGGGTCACACGTACACACTCAGACAAAAACATGAAAAATTTTCTTGGATGTTTGGGCAAGTATTTTTTTTCTGGTAGGTACTATTATAAAATTGTTTAAATCGTGGACATTTTGGGATTTATATATGTATTTATTTAAAATTGCTACTAAACAACATGGTTTTTATTCCGTAAGAACTTTCGTCATATTAAAATGTCATTAAATTATAAAATTCTTTTGTACAATCCGTTTTACAAGATGAAATAATAGGTTGGGGGGGGGGGGCTCTTATAAAAGTAACTTACTCTTAAAATAACTCAAAAATTAATAATCAAAGTAATATTTAAAAAAACTAGAATTTTCCCTACAGATTTGCTTTTTAAAGAAATTAACGTTCCAACATTAGACAGATTATACAAAAACACTTCAATATTACAAATACATAAAGAGACATTCATTCAACAAAATATAAATACACCACAAACTCATAATTCTCATATTCATAGCCAAAGAGCGCAAATAATGGGATGTTTAAACATCCCCAAATACAGCAAAACAGCCACACAACACCATTATTCTTATCTAGGTGTTTAATTTTTCAATAATTTACCATGAATGTCAGAACTGAAGAACAATATACTAAATTCAAGAAATACATAAAACAAATAGGATAATACATAATCAAAACTAAAATACTTAGAATTTAAAAAATAACTCTACTCAGAAAATAATTTGTATATATACTTGAGTCACTAATATTTATTTTATGATGTCTACATTACTCTACACTGTTCCATTTATTGACTTATACATACTTATAATTCATGCTATAACATTATGCATCATGTAACTCCTGTCCCCAAACACAAGTTCTAACTTTTCTGGGGACAGTTAAACAAGTATTAAAAAAAAGTTTTTTTAAATAGAGATGCAATGAGAGTCGCGTCAATCTTCTTACTATTTTCAAACTAAGTTAAGCGCCTGTGCTACGAAAACAGGAGTAACTTTCTGTTGTCTTGGAATGGGGCTCGAACCATCGACTACCAGATCTGTAGGCGAGCGTTGTGACCAGTACATCAACAAGCTACTGCATATTACTTTACACTAAATACATAATAATTATGGCTAAATCGAAGATAATGGTCCCATTGCATATACAACGAAAATGATTATTTCACTATATTATTGAATGTGCTAATAACAAAATAAAAGATAATTTACGTTTAAAAAGTAAGTATTAAATAAGATATAACACTTTAAAGTTTCGAAAAATGCACTACATATTTTGATAATTCATAGGCAATATATAAGGTTAGGTTAGGTTATTAGATTTGGTTAGGTTAGGTTATTAGGATTGGTTTGTTTAATTTAGATTACGATTATTTTATTTAGATTAAATTAAGAGGACATTAAATTATATAGTGAAATACTTATTTTCATTGTATGAACAACGGGACCATATTCTTGGATTATTCCATAATTACATTTAACACAATGCACTTGAAGTGAGTACTCGCGAAAACGGCGCTGTATAAATTATCCAACAATTATTATTATTAATATTTAATTGGTTTTAAATTTTTTTTGGTAATTAAAAAAAAGAACCCGCGTTGAAAGTCTTTAAAGTCTTTGGGGGTGTAATTTTTGTAATAATAAAAAATAAAAAAAAAACGATTAAAGTCGTCAGAGTTTATTTTTTTTCCACTTCCAACTATTTTATGGGCAATAAAACCTGCGGCGGCATAACTTGCAGTGACACGTAACCAAACACCATCCCCTATTTAACTGTCGCAACGCAAACAGCCTGGAGTGGTAAACAATCCATTAGGGTGGTTTGTTCCAGCTTATCTAACAGAAACAACGGGGCGGCATTTGGCTTTACAACCCTTTGGTTCAGGTGTGGCGAGCTCACGCTTTGATCAATTGTACGCGACGAATGGATGACTGTAATCTAAATTAAAATCTTTCATTGTATACCTAATCATTGAAATGAAAAATGTTTTATTTTTATGATCATTGAACTATTGTTTCATCACAGATAAAAATGTGATTTTATTTAAATGAATGTATTTAAACAATAGTTGATATAAATTAACTTTGTTAAAACCACTTATTTATTGAAAAAATTCAACATGTTTCAAAGCCAATGGCTTCTTCGTCAGGATAACAAAAATAATATTTAAAAGTACTTAATTAACATGAAAATAAATTTAAAAGATAACTATTTGCAAAAAGGACCTGATTATTTATAATATTCAATTTACTATTTACACTCTTTCTTATTTCCAAAATTTCTAATTAATCAAATTGTGATTCTGTATAATTTGTACGTAAAATTTGTAAACCCTTATTAATATCAAAAGAATGATCCATAGCCAAAAGATGGTTAGCAAATTCAGAATAATTATTACTATTTAAACACCTTAAGTGTTCCTTAACTCTAATTTCAAAATTTCTACACGTTTTTCCTATATAAAAATAATAACAATCATTATAATTATGTTACCACAAAATAAATTTGCTACATTTGAAGAAAAAGTATTTAAACAAATTTGAGCTTTGTTTAAATACATTCATTCCAATGAACTCGTTTTCTATAACAGACATATTTACACTGGACCTGATTGGAGTAGGGAATGAACAATTTGGGAATGAATGTAATGTTTTTTATTCGTATTATATGAAATTATTATCTGATCTCGGAGCAGTTTACAGGCACGAGGAATGGTACAAAGAATCACGATCAAAACCCTTAAAATAACCTTTCGTTATATCAGAACTACGGATCTGTATAAAATTACCAATATGCTAAAACCAGAACATTTGATATATGTCGAAAAGATAAAGATGTTATACACAATAAAGAATTAATTATTTATTCAAAACAGACATCACCTTGTATCAGAATAGCAACATACACAGCGACAAATGTAGGAGATAATAATATAACAAGTGATATGGGTATCGATAAAAAAAGAGAATGGCATGGATTCTGTATGGACTTTCCATCGATACAAAGGAAATAAATAATGTGAAACTCTTCAATAACTTGTGTTGGGGAAGAGATAGATTGTTAATAAATCGACGTGGTCATTTGTAGTTGATGTCTGTATTTATAATATGTTATATTGCTTTTATGTGTAAAAGTTTTTGTTAAAGTGCATATGTGTTTGTGAAGCCTCAAAAACCGGCGAGCTTGCATGCGAAGATGTATGAATGTGGATGAGGCAAGAGTTGTATGTCAGGACAGAAGAGTGTGGCGCTCAATCCTCTCTGCCTACCCCCACGGGGAAACGGCATGACGGTAAGTTGGTTAGTTAGTTGTTTGTGTTAAAATGCATATGTGTTATACTTATTAAGGATAGTGTTTGAGGTCCTTGTCACATGAGCACTTTTTTTTATTGTATTTGCAGTTATTTTGGTTCTATGTTTTGAAAAATATTAATATAAACGATAACGCGGGAAGCTGATGATGAATAGATGGTTACGTGGAGTGAATGAATAAAAAAAAACTCAAAGAGAGATATGTGAAGCGAATGTTGAAGGTACCAGAAGTAGAGAACGTAGGCGGAAGACTTGACGTCACCAGGTAAATAAGATATTAGAAGATGGACCAGTCAAGTCCTTATGAAGGCAATCGACGGCCATCCATGACAAGACGAAAGTCATGTGCCAGAACTAAAGTTAAGTATATTCTAAAATAATAATTTCTTTAATTTTTTTAAATATATGTCGATAGGTAGGTACTTCCGAATAAATTAATATACAACCAAAAATAAAACAATGACAAACAAAATATTACGAAATTCAAAATTGTTTGTTTATATTTGTATAAAATAAATCGTTACAATAATTCATATAAATTAGATTTTTTACAATTACCTTCGCGAAAATTGGGGTCCTGAGAAGAGAAAAACCTTAGATGAATGGGAGGCATATCCCCATAGGAATAATGCAATCGAAGGCATTTGCATGACAATGCCCACAATATGCAGACGAGTCGCATCTCCGCTGAGGAGATCGATGCAAAAAACGTCCCCTACTGTCTTCTGTGAGAAAGCTTCCTGGTTTTAATTAAATGTGGCCACATTTTAAATTGCATCTCGTTTTTGTTGCAGACCTGCACCATTGTTGCAGCGTTGCAACAATGATTCGGAAGGGTGCAATCGCCCTGTGGTATGGTTCGGCCTGAGATACCCTGCTGCGTTGGGGTGTAGGTCAAGTGTGAGATGCAAATGAACATTCGCCGATCTAACTGATCAGATCATCGCCAGCTGCAATCCATAGGTTTCAACTCCATGATCATCATGGTTATATCACTAAGCCATGTATTCACTAGGGGACAAATCGCGAAACATTCCGCTCGGCATGTCGCATCAACATCTACGCTCATGTTTCGGGGACAATGACGCGGTCATTTGACGTGTACGCACCGGGACTCGCATATCTTGTCGCGGAAATGTCACCCGATGACAGTTATGTTACGATGACAGCTGCGGTATCTCATTTGGCGAAAACGGGGTTCCGCGCAATTCGAAATGTTTTTTTGGGTCGCAATTTCAAATTAACGAGGTTTTACTGTAGTAAATTGAATATTATTAAAAACAAGGTCCTTTTTGCAAATAATTATTGTTTTCCACACGTCACGGAAATGTCGCCCTATGAGTTTATGATGTCAACTGCGTATCTGTTTATGTTAATGAGTTTATCGAAACGTAAGAGGAGAAAAAAGAGGAGAATGCGAAATTATTTACTGCAAAGAGAAAGAAGAACGGACATTCTATGCGATCTTCGATCCATACAGTTCGATGAGTTCAAGAACAATTTCGTTTCCCCACACTGTCATCTTGACAGATACAGCGCATGCATATTCACTTGTAAACATACCACGTGGTACTGACGCTCCGCGTAATGTTGCAGTGAGCTCGCTCAGGTACCGTGCGCATGGCAACGTTGCCACGGCACGTAGAAATGCCGCGCTATGTTGTGCGCGCCGTCGCGGAACAGTGCACGACGTCGCAACGTCATGTAGACTCTGTGCCGCGCGTGCTGTTGAGGGACAATTTGTCCCCTAGTGAATACATGGCTTTACTCGGCATCTCAACATCTCCTGCATCTCAATATTAAAGAGCGAAATTGCGGGCAGAAGAGGTCCTCAAAGAAGAAGAACATCTGGATGGATGCTGAATCAGAGGCAATCATTCGGGAAATACAGAGGGCGACTATTTGAAAGAATGATATATTCGCCGCAACGTTAGAAGATATTTTTTAAATGATTCGTTTTGGTATAATAGCTGATTTTAAACATTACGTTGTTTAAAATCGATCATTTACTTACTTTACGAGATATATTTATAAAATAGAGAATAGATATTTTTTAAATGTTCAAGTTTTTTGTTTATAACATTGTGGAAATTCATTTTTAATATTTTAAAAAATAAGGGTAAACACAACACTGTTTTATTCCACTATAAATTTATTTTGAATTGTTAGAACGTTTTCGAGATTTCTCCCATTGTCAATAACAACACGTTTATAACTAAATTAAAAATAATTCGAGACAGTATTTATAGGGATTGTGTGGGTGTAATGGTGGTGGGGATCGGGGGCGGGGTTAGAATGGATAGGAGTGGAGAGGTTATGGGCGGTATCTGGATGTTAATTATATTTCTATTATTTATTTTATTTTTATTAATTTCTAAGATCTCCAAGATGTCCATTCTTCTTCCTTTCCTGCACCCATATAACAATTTCGAATCAAACTTATGTCCCTCCATTCTGGCATTTCTGAATTTAAACTAAAGCCTTAAAAAACTTTAGTTTAAATTCCAAGGCAGGAATTTAACTATAAAGTATTGTGGACTAGCTCTGTTACACCCTGTTTATTTATTTTATAAATAAATCCTTTGCGTATTTTTTAATAAAATACACAATTATTGTATCGTCAATATGAATGAAATCAAATAATAACATAATCAAATTGCGTTTCTGTTCCCGCGATACAAATATATTTTGTAACGGCATGTCTCGTATCCGATATTTCGGAAGAAAGGACACATCGTTCAGTGCCTAATTAAATACCAATTGTCAGATGTTACCTGTCCCTTGAACTTATCAGAAATGTGTTAGAGGAATCCTGTTTCCCGGTCCAGACGGCCGCTCGGGATGAAAAGGAAGAGGGGAGCGGCCATTCAAACGTATTTCGATTTGAATTTCTTCATAATGAATGGGGCATTTGCGAATTTGTCTCACGTATTGGTGCGGTTTTTGCAAATGGGAGCAATTTTTAACACTCGCGCGGTGTGTAAAGGGCGGCCGCAATACCTGCTACCCAAATTAATAATGAATTTCACATTTTTTTTAAAAATCTATTGTTACATGCAGCAAAAGAAGAAGAAGAAAACTGCAGATCCAAGAGGTGTTGAAAACAAAATTTATTAATCAATTTAGAAAGAAATGCAGAAAAACGGATGCTACCACAAAACTTTGTTCTGAAAAAATTGCAAGTCCATAATAAGAATGTGTTACTGAATATACTAAAAGGCGTAATAGATGTTATTCAACAGTTTTCACTGCTAACGGAAATGACGGTGTTAGCGCCAGAAATCAATCACCTGCTACATTAGTGGTGTAATCCTAAATAAAATTATTATTTGATTTTAAAATTATTTAATTTTAAAACCTTCCTTTTTTCCGTCATGTTAAAAAAAAAATTTTTTAATGGGGTAGTTGGAATTTTTTTTCCCAACCAATTTTTACCTTTTCACAAATTATCCATTGATTTTTATTTTTCCCTACATACAACAGAGCTAGTTTACAATACTTTACACATTATGAGTCAAAAATATTCAAGGAATAATATCTCAATATTTGCATTTTTTCGATACTTGTATTCTGGAACACTTTGGAATATCGTTCCAGTAATTGTATCGAATATTTAAAATGATTTTCTTTAATATTAGTCAAAAAAATGTTTAAAATCGCAAAAATTTAAACCAGATTTTATTGCAAGGATTTATAATCTTTTTTCCGATCCAATTATTTACTAAAAATACCCACAAAATTTCTCGTAGTGTGACTTTCAACAAAACAATGAACTTGCGTTCTCGAAATATTATTCGTTCGCTGCAAGATGTTTTATGTAAAAAATCTAATGTACAATATTAAAATAAGAAAACGTGCTGAAAATGATCAACTACTAGAAGATTATATTATAGTGGTAAAATATAAAGTAATTAAATATTTATTTCGATATGCTGTTAAGAAACGCATCAATATTTAATACCAATGGTTTTAACTATTATTTTATACAAATATTAATATAAAACAAATATATAACCGAAGATAAATTATATTATAAATAATATAATCAGTTAGTAACTTGCATCATAATTTTTAAAATTGTTATCCGAGGCGCAAAAAGCAAAATGGCTAAATAAAAAAGAATGAGCGACTTTTAAAATAAATATTAATCTTGGAAGATGTTTATTTATATTAAGTGTATTTTTAAAATTGTTATTATTTCTAACTCTTCCAATTCTAACTTAGGAGAACATCAGACTGGGTGCTTGAAATTATGGTAAAAATTGGGAGATTTTTAACATGGAGCTGATTAATTATTCATTTTTTAATTGTAACTTATAAAGATACATAATAAAATAATATTTTGTGTTAAAAATTTTGTAAAAAAAAAATGGCTGCGTCATGCCATTCCTGTACAGCTTCTCCGTCGAAACTGAGATGTAACATAATCCGGTGCACGTTTATTTGATACAGAAAATAAAGTCGTTTACCTATTTAGAAATGAAAAATCTAAAATGTAGCGTATTCAATTAAGAAATAACCTAAAAAAGTAACAATTTCGAAAAAATATTTAAATTACTAGCTGTAATTGCTAAGCCCTAGTATGTATATATTTATCGTATTTTTTGTCGGCCGACGGAGTGGCGGCGGTAGCAACACGCGTTGAGCGGCCGGTCCGGGTTTACACAAAGTCAGACAGACGGACGGACAGACTACGAAATTATTACGTTTGACAATTTTTGCGTGGTCCAAACCCACTTTTCGTTCCTCTGGTGTACGTAAAACGAGCGCATTAATGTTTAGTTCACAACTTTCACTCGTCCTGATAATCGTTTTAGAAATGGGATCGGTTTCTGTGTTGAAGGGACAAATTTACTGGTTTCCTTTGAAAAAACCAGATTTCGGATTTGAATGGCGACCCGTTCAGGTTCCGAGTGAATAAGCGTACCGTCCAACTGGAATCAAACGAGAATACGGACGGCCGCAATCACAGAATAGCCGAATATCGCGACAGGCGATCGGAATGCGCGCATTTATTATGGTGGTGCAGCGAGCGCGAGGAGGCGATTTATCTTGTGATTCGATCGTTTTCTTCCCCTATTCTTAATGCAGTCTTAAAAGTGTATGCACCTCGCTTTCGATGCAGTGTATAAAAATGACATTTTGAACGTTTAATATAAAAAATATTTTGCATGCACTGCAACAAGTATTAGATAAATCAAAAACAATCGTAAGAGTTTATAGGCTAGCCTAAACAGTGAATAGTAAAATCTTCAAGGATTGATAAACTTTTTCTTTTTATTCCCCTTGTTTCTACAAACTAAAGGTAAAACTCACAGTCGTTGCAAACTTGCAACAAATTTAATGGACTCACAAAAAAATATAATTTAGACTTATTTCAAAATAACCCTACTCGTGGGCGACGCTTGCTTTCCGATCCATTTTTCAAATAAAATATATGTTAATATTTTCCATTGTATTAATTATATATAGTTTTATCAATATACTATATCATATATGAAGACCCCACGGCAAGAAGTTGCCTAACTAACTAAATGAGTTAATAAGACGTCTAAACTAAACACTTTACCCTCTTTCTATTGGAAATAAGTTCAGTACTTAAAAATAATTAGAACATGTTCAAATCATAGGGATGAACATGTTAACTACACTTTTTCATAAAAATCATATCAGTTACTAATGGGAAGACATGTTATCTTCAATAATAACATGTTCGTGCCATCATTCTGAAATTAACACGTTCTTGCATTTTAATTTGATTGGAATATTTATGGTTAAAATAAATTTTACTCTGGCAGTACTGTCATATATTTGTTTTTATTTGAAGACTATTATAATATTTAGGTCCTTATATATGAAATTGGCGTTTAGTATGGGAGGAACAAAAAACCGATTTTTTTTTATTATAATATATTTATTTAATCAAAGTATGTACCATTGCTATCTATGCACTTTTGCCATCTCATAGGTAGTTCATCGATCCCTTTACTAAAAAAACCATTCGGACGGGAATCAATAAAATCTTTGAAGGCGGTTTGGACTGCCCCATCGGAGTTGAATTTTTTCCTTTGCAAGAAGTTATCCAAATTTTGAAAAAAATCGTAATCTGTTGGGGCAAGGTCCGGAGAGTACGGTGGATGTCTTAGACATTCCAATTGAAGCTCCTCTAATTTGGTAGCCGTCTGTTGTGCAGTGTGTGGTCTAGCGTTATCATGAAGCAGCAGTGGCCTAGAGCGATTAACCAGCCTCGGTTGTTTAGCAGCTAGCTTTTCCATCATGGTTTGCAGTTGCTGACAATAGACATCTGCCGTAATCGTCTGGCCAGATTTAAGAAAGCTGTAGTGAACGACACCAGCACTAGTCCACCAAACGCTCACAAGTAACTTTTTTGGAGTCAATTTTCGCTTGGGGCATGGTTTGGCTGGTTCGGCAGGGTTCAGCCATTGCGATGAGCGCTTCCGATTATCGTACAGGATCCACTTTTCATCACAGGTAATGATTCGATTTAAAATCCCTTCATTATTGTGCCGGTTGAGTAATGCAACGCAGCAGTCAACGCGCGTTTGTTGATTTGCTTCACTCAATTCGTGAGGTACCCACCTTTCAAGCTTTTTCACCTTACCAATTTGCTTCAAGTGGATTAAAACAGTTTTATCACTAACACCGCAGCCTGCAGCTAACTCGGATGTGGTTTGCGATGGATCCGCTTCCACAATAGCCTTCAATTCTTCATTATCAACTTTGGTCTCCGGCCGTCCACGGGGCTTGTTCTGCAGGTCGAAATTTCCAGAACGAAAACGTTGGAACCAAAAACGCACTGTGTTTTCTTTTGCGGCACCGTCGCCATACACATCATTAATCCTTCGAGCCGTTTCTGCAGCACTGGTGCCACGGTGTAACTCGTACTCGTAAATAACGCGATATTTCAAGTTTTTCATTTTGTAAACTGAGTGACGCAAAGAAAAAAACAATTGAGGAAAAAACAAATGAATTATAATTTTCAAAACACAAATACATGAGTAAATAGCTGTATAAATTTGGATTTGGAATTCCTAACCAAAGAGAAGATATTTGAGATCAAATTTGCCAGTACGGCAAAACGCCAATTTCATATGTAAGGACCTAATATTATGTACTTATATATTATTTTTCAATAATTTTAAATGGTACCTACCATGTTTTGTATTATTAATTAACACGCCAGGTATTTTGTAATTTTGGATAATGGATGGTATAACGAATAGCATTTGAAGGGTTGTTTGATGTTCCTGTTTTACCAATTTTAAAAAGGTGTTATTCTATTAAAAATGAGTTCCAGAGGTGAAAAAATGGTTACATTTTAAAGAAAATTAGTTTTTTTTTGTGCATTAATGCGTTTTTTTACATTGTAAATACTTTTTTGATATTTTAGTGACATAAATCAATAAAAATTAATCTTGAATTAGCAATAAAACATACTTTTCAAAGGCGTAACGCAAATGTCTAATTATCTCAAAATGACTTGAATGTTAGTTAACAACTTCTTGCCATGGGGTCTTCGTATACGTACACCACGCAAATACAATATTTTGTCACTACCGAAAACCTATAATTTGCTTTTATGTTTCTCTTTCTTTTATTTACTTAATTATTGTTAGCTGTTGGTTTTCCGAATAAATGTAAATAAATAAAAAGATACGCGGTATTTCTCAAAAAACATTTCATTTAAATTAATTTTATTCTCTTCTTTGATGTAGTCCCCGCTACACTTGGGCCATTGGTTTTTCCAACCTTTGAAGCACTTCTAGAACTGTCCTTCCGTTGGTGAAGTACCTACTATCAGCTGAACGGAGTATAAGCCCATCTATTACGGCTATCATACAAAGCAAAAAATCACAGGGGAACTAATAACGATGTTATTAAATCTTTTATATTTACTTCACGGCCGGTTTTGATTTCTTGTGAAAAATCTTGGAAATGAAAATTAACCCACTTCCCGTCATGAAATCGAACTGAAATTTTGCACATCGACTTACACTTTGCATTATTACATACATTTAGCGTCACACATCCATGCACGCATACAAAAATACAGAAAATTTATCTGAGATGTTTGGGAAAGTAATTACTCTTTGGTACTACTCTTAAATTATTTAAATCATGGACACTTTAGAATTGATCTCTTTATTTAAAATTTCTACAAAACTGAACAAAATTGTCGTTATTTTGTAAAAACTTGTGTCGTATCAAAATGGTAATGATATAGTTAATACAATAATATCTCCTATTAAATTATAAATTTGACTACTAGCCCGATTCTAAATTTTTTCCAATAATTGCGAATAATCAAGAACTTAAGTAATAATATTTTTTTAAATAATTTGGAAAAACAAGGAACAAAAGACATTTCATTCGAATTTTTTGACAGTTATACAGTACCTTAATGATGGAATGGTAATTTCTGAAACATGTTGGTGAAAAAAAAACTCACATAAAAGTAGATATATACAAATAAAATAATCAATATTTTTTAACAATAATACAGATACTGAAGAAACGATTTTCCCGATAATCTTAAAATTAATTTAGTTTTAAAAACGCGAATAAAAATAAAGCTGTCCGTAAAAGCAGCTAGCAAAATAATAAAATTATCAATTTTCACTGAATACTTAAATACACATTTTAAATTGTTATAAAATGGTACATTAGGGTTTCGAAACGCGCTGAGCCTGTTACTCGAGTATGGTAGACAGTATCGCTAACCACTCGACCGTTTAGAGACGGTGAGTGCGAGGCTCGGTTTTTACGTCGCTGGTAAAATGGTATTATATCAAATTAAAATTCAACAAAATCACTCTAGATACAGGCACAAATCTAGTTTTTACTTCCTTTCTTTTAACTCGTGACGTCTGCTTGCTTGCTTGACAAAAAAACTTTGCATCGATTTTTAGCCCTTTTCCCGTGATCCAATAGAGCTGAAACTTTGCAAGTAGGCTCGCGGCGACGATCAAGAAGATCTATCAAATTTTCGTTAAAAAAAATAATTATAGAATAATTTTGGATTTTTCAAATTTTTTCATACAATTCAGTAAGTTGTATGGAGATTCCGACGCATATGGTAGACACGAAACCCGAAAGTGAGAAAGGGGGTATTGTAAAAAAATGTTTTTTTTGGGTTAATTTTTAATATAACTATAAACAAGAAGATATAGATGTGTACAACTATTCAAATTAATATTCAGATTTTAGATCATTCAAATTATTCGAAAAAAAAAATTAAAAAGTTAAATATACATAGTTCTAGTTAAGAATATTTTGAGTGTGTTCAAATTGTTTAAGAACGCACTGGATTTTATCCCCAGGGGATATCCTTTAATCAATATATATTATAGATGTCTCATATAAAAGACGAGGATATTTTTATATGGAAATGTATGTAGGTATGGAACATGTTGTGCAAAGTTAAGATTTCCAAAAATTTTATAAATATGGCAGTCTATCATAAGTGGAATTGGTGGACGTTACATTGTACAAAGTGATCACTGAAGCCAGCCATACCAAAAATCATGGTTTCCAACACACTGCATTAGTCGAACCATGAAATATTATAATTTAAGCAATAATAAATAATTTTTAATGATATTAAGTTTATAATTGTTTTATCGAAGAAATTACACAGATAGACCTTATATATAGGTACTGTTATATACTGTTACATGGGAATAAAAATTATGTAAGTGAGATGCGTGAATAACATATATACAACCTCCATTCTTGTGTGGTTGATATTGGGTGGAATCACTGAACGTTACGTTGTGTAAAGTGATCACTTAAGCCAGCCTTAAGTCAGGTCGTAAACTCTATTAACGCCCAATAAAATTCATCTCTGTATTGATGCCCAAAAAAGACTTTATATAAACAGTACCACATATTTTATATAGATTAATGATTATCCCTCTGTAGAAAAAACCCAGTAACATTAAAAAAACTCCAAAATCAAATATAGATGTTTCATTTAGCGACATCTGTGGTCATTCAAGGGGAAGGAAAAAGCTTTGTGGCCGGCCGCGGTGAGGATCCTTGCAACTCACGCGTGAAACGTGGCGCATAATTGAAATACATACAACTTCCAAAAATTACTAGACATGTTATTCTATCATGGGTGGAAATGGCGAACGTTATATGTGTAAAGTGATCACTTAAGCCAACCTTACGATAGGTCGTAAGTCCTATGTTAATTATTTTAAAAAATATTTCAAAAATCATTAGGAGTTCAAATTTCAATTGAAAAACTAGATCATGCAGTGCAAATAATAAACGAGGGGACCGAAAGTACCGGGCAATAAAAAGGAGCATTAAATAAAGGGTTGGAAACTAAATAACTTTATAAAACTAATTTTAATAACTCCCCACCACTTCGCGGACACTTGATTCGTTCAATTATTCGGTCGCTAAATGTGAGATTTGCACGGGGTTTGCAAGCTTCAAGGAAAAATTGCAACAAGGCAAAAGTACAATAATACTCTACTACTAATATTTTAATAATTTAAAGCATCAACTTTGTGGTTAGACATTATAACAGTGTTAGTTTAATAAGTATAAACCACTACCAGATTTAAGGTCTACCGGTTTCGAGACGTACCCGTCTCTTCGCCAGGACCAACACTATACTACTAATATTTATCACATGCGATTTCACAATATTTATACACCCACTTTAGACCCCGCCTCCTCTCACTCTCTCTCCCTCGTAGATTCCTGATCGTTCTGTAGGCAGGTCAGTGCATGCCTTCTTTGACAAGATTAACACGCATGCGATAAATATTGGTGAAAGTTTAGCAATACTATGGTTGTGATGTATAGTGTTGTGAACCAAGTAGTGTAGTGTTGGTCCTGACGAAGAGACGGGTACGTCTCGAAACCAGTAGACCTAGAATCTGATAAGTGGTTTATACTCATTTAACTAATACTCTCTTAGTACGGCATTCCCATAAATGGTTCCACAGACCATTTTATGGGTCGTCTAATAAGCTATTGCATTTTTAATGAGGGGTAATAAAAGCAAAGGCAGCAATATCCTAAAAAATCAAAAATTAAATTCAGTTGCTGAGGATTACTAATTTAGGATGTACTGGACTTGAGATTTTATAGGAAATATAGCTCCTTTCCAAAGATGTAGGTTTCATAGGTTCCAGAGAAATTTCCTTGAGTTGTGATAGGTTTTATGTATTTATCTCAGAAACACCTCCGTGAGATATTGCTGCTTTGATTTTATACCACTCAAATGCTCTTTTCCAAATATTTTGATTTTTGTGACAAAAAATGACAAATGGCATTTTTTCTGATCTAAATCTTCAATTTGTACACTGTATTCTATAGTTTTTCTTAATTTCTGGGCTTAAATACATAGACATCTGTTGGGCACAGGCAAGTGAGGCTGTAGGTACCCAAGGATGGCAAATTCTAAGGGGCAAAATACTTTTTTTTTATTTAATACAAATATTATAATGACCGTCTCATATAAAAAGTAGTAAATAGACTTTAAAGGGTACATTAACAATCCATTTAAAAAAACTGTACAAAACTCGACAAAAATTATATATAATATATATTTAAGAATATAGAATTTTAATAACAACCAATTTAAAAAAATTAAAAATATTTTTTCAATTGGTTGAGCAACTTTGTATATTGACAAGTTGAAAATTAATTTTATTATTTGTTTTAATCTACTTATATATTAATTAATTACACCTACATGTTTCGGAAAAACCTTTGCATCGTCAGGATAAAATTATATAAAACACCCTGACGATGGAAAGGTTTTTCCGAAACATGTAGGTGTAATTAATAAATATAGAAGAAGATTAAAATATATAATAAAATTATTTTTTAAAAATAAAAATAAGTTAAGTTAACACTACAAAAAACACTTTCTAAGTCTTTAAAAGTTTTTCAAGTACTATATGTACTGTATTTTGTAACATCGCTATCGTTGCCGCCTTTGGGTCTGCTGGCCGGGGTTCAAGCCCCATCTCCGTCCGTTTAATTTCGTTTTTTAATCCGTGAATTACGGACGTTACACGAAGTTACGCGGACAGACAGACAGACGGACGGACGGACAGACAACTAAATTATTATATTTGATGATTCAAATGTTCATTCAATATTTATACTTTGTACTCTAATGTCGCTCTAAGACCATCTATTAGGATCAATAATTACCTATTGATGGTTTGTTTTTAAAAAAAAAATAAGATAATACTAGTAGGAGAGGGGAAAATGTAAAGATGGCTGAGGTGGTTTAGTCGTGGGAAAGTTGTGAGCCATGAAAGTTAACCGACCTCTGTATCCCAGATAACATCCCTGGAAAATGGCTCACACTGTGGTCAGCTAAATCGGAGGCGCTCTGCAGGCTGGTAGAACCAAGGAGACCTGGAGCCACCAAGTTTGCGGAACGTGCTTTCAGCTTTGCGGGCCCAGCTATGTGGAATCAGCTGCCTCCGGTGCTGCGATCTATGGAGAACCACGAACACTTCAAGAAGAGCCTTACGCCCTTGAAGCGTCTCTTACGCAAAAATGGCGCTATATAAATTAACATAATCAACATAAACATGGAGACGATGGTAAAGAAAATGTACAAGGCAAGTGTTTAAGCCATCAGCCACGAAAGACCTGGCAAGAAGGTGGCCTTGTTAAAAGCTTCATAATGGAAAGAATGTTGGCAGGGCAAATGTGGCGCGCCAATAAAGAAGAGTATGGCGTTCTATCTTCTGTTCTAACATCTGCGAATTAACGGTGCGATGGTTATTTACCTCATGTAATGTCCACTAGACAATGCGGGCTGTGGTTCTACGCCGCGCATGCTACTTTACTTTTCGTTCCTTTCAGAAGACGGACTTAGCAAGCATAAAAGCTCACACAACTTGCAAACTGCTCTAGTCTGAAGGGTCCTTTACAGGCGGGCCTTGCTGCATCACCGCACCGGTGCACGCAACTCTGTGCGCCAATGCAAGAAAGTCGTGACTGCATTTTTCAAAGGCGAGCTTTTAAAGCTCCCAGCAAATAGATAGAAAAAATGAGAAATTTAGGTTCTGCCCAGTGGAGCGACATAACCGGTTCCGCCTGCAGCTCTCGTCGAATCGAGGAACAAGTTTGGCTTCGAACTACTAAACTGCAAAGAGGATTTCGCTTGTATTTTAGATTTGGAACGATGTAGAATATACATTTTTATTTATTTAATTGATGATAAATGTAATTTCTTTTATCGCAATGATAGCTAGAAAATATTAACAATTCAATTTTTTTTAATATGTTATACCTCACCAAAAAGAATTATGATTCTTGTGTGTGGTGAGGGATAATCACTTACAATCATGTAGGTAGTGTAATATAATTTATATTAAAGGAAACACATTATTATTGTGAAGTTGCAATTTTAGAACCAAGTTCTGTGAATTATTAAACAATTTTTATTAATCAATTAGAAAAGACATACAGAAAAAATCAAATTAACGAAAAAATATTTTAAATGACGCCGGTGTTTGCCAAATGTTTCCAAAAATTAAAAAGGAAATTAATTAATTTCTGGCGTCCTCTAGCGGTAGATACGCGAAGGTATTCGTGACTATTGCATTGTAAAAAGTGGATTGCTTTAAAAATGGAATAAAAATGTTAATCAATTAAAAAGAGACTACATATAAGGTTGAAAAATTTTCGTTAACTTACCAGAGTGCCGTGGCGGAATTGGATAACGCGCCATTCCCGGATATAATTGGAGGTCCGTGGTTCGAGTCCCGGCGGCATTTAAAATATTTTTTCGTTAATTTGATTTTTTCTGTATGTCTTTTCTAATTGATTAATAAAAATTGTTTAATATAATTTAATAAGCAATGAGAATTAGGTAATATATAGGTAATATTTATCTAATATATCGAAAATGAATAAGCAGTCAAAAAGAGACTAAACTCAATCACAAAAGACAATTCTACAATGTAATCCAATCCATTCGGGTTCACTAGTGAACATAACGCAAAACATCCACCATCATACAAAGTAAGTTGAACAAATCAAGTAATTGCATAGGTATCATCATCGATTCAAGGGAAGTACTCGCCCCAAACGGGTAAAAAGCCACTCACCGAACAGACATCAGATAGTCAGATCAAATGAATCTCTAAGTAATCCACCAATAGGTGAATTTAGAGTCCCCCAAGGTACGGTCCCCAGACCTCTACCGTTTCTCACTCACGTAAACGACACATCTCAACAAAATCAACGGTGAACAAGCATTCCACGCAGGTGACACCACACTGTCAACAAATTATCCTTCATGGGCAAAAGTTCATGTCCACACTACTTAATTCGTTGCATTTTTTTTAACAAGATTTAAAGCATATTTTAGTGTGTGAAATAATCTCCGATAAAATTATACAAATATTATTGAATTTAATTGGGCAGTTTTAACTAATTTTTTGCATGTGATTTAATTAGCTTTTTTTTCTAGCTAGTGTTTCATTTTTTGAGCAGCTAATCGAAAAAAGCCTCACACGTTGATCCTTATTGCTTTTTTCTGCATCTGTCAACTTTAGAGTGGGGTATTGATTTTCAAGTTGGTATTTAAAATCGTGGCTTCAAAAAATTTCGATTTAAATAAGTGCTGCAGTTAATTTTGTCTAGGTATCGAGAATTTTTCTTCACACATATATAATGACCACAATTTTTTTATGGTGGAAATTATGAAACAATATTTTTATGTATAGGTTCGAGACAGTTAATGGGTTTTGTCCTCAGAAGGATGATTAATTAATTATTAACTTTAAAATATAGAGGTATCATTACCAGCTGCGAAATCTATGTATACTATGTCGAATATATGAAAGAAATTGAATTATAATATAAGTATACGCAACTTTCAAAAATTTTATAATGTGTGGATGTTTTTACGAAGTATGGAATTGTGGACGTTGCATTGTGTAAAGGGATGAATTAAGCCAGCTCACGCAGATCATAAGCCCTTGACCACCCTGTAGACTTCCATACACATTTTACATATAAATAGATTCGTCTTTACAGTAGTAGACTTCTATAGTATATCTTAATTAAAATAAATAAGGGCAACTTATTCGTATTTTATTGAAATTGACACTAGAGTAATGGGCCCAAAGCTGAATTTGTATTTATCTATACTACTATATCTATATCTATATTAATATATAAAGCGGTAAAGTTTGTGAGTTTGTAAGTTTGTATGTAGGAGGTCCGAAACTACTCAGCTGATTTCAAAAATTCTTTCACCAATATTTAGAATGGACTTTCAGGGTGATTATAGGCTATATATAATCCAGTTAAAATAAAAGGGCTTTTCGTGGTGACTTTTTACAACAAAATTTGACGAAAAAACGGTCGAGCGATTGCGTTTCTTACGAACGCTGCCTTAACAGTAAGAGATAAATGAATGCTTTCTATAAAAAAGTTGTAGAACTCAAAAAAGACTATAAAAAAATCCCCAACAACATGTATCTATATGTTAAGGTTAATTTACAGATTGATTAAATATGAATAAAATATATATTTAAAATTAATATTAATCTGTCGGGGGTAATTTAAGTGCGTAATTTTAAATTCTTAACAAAATTAATTTGCTTATCGTCAGGAAAATTTTATGTAGATAAGAACTGCCTTTGACACAACATTGTTTGGACGAGTAGTTTAGATTATATTGATTTTTAACTGATAGGTACTCTTAGGGTCTCAAACTGAATTCCACGCGGGCGAAGCTGCGGGCACAGCTAGTGTGTTATAAAGTGAGAATTTCAAAAAAGTAACCCATAAAAACCAAGTTTTTATTATACTCCCTTTCTTTGTAAAATATAACAACAATTAAAGACGAATTAAAACATATAACATAACACTAAACTTACAGTAATTTTATATATTTCTAAAATGTCAGATGTTTTGAGCTTTGATAAGACACTTCATGCTTTAAAGATTAAATTCTAAAAACATGTGTCAGTCAATTTAGATTTTCGACATTCGTAGTGAAGTACCTATTATGCATACCGACGGAGTAATTAAAATTTAGAAACTTTTCCGCGACGTTATCGGGCCGCCGTAATCAAACTTTTCTAATGATTCCAATTTGAAAAAAACAATAAAATTTCTAAAAATCCGTAAAAAAAAAATATACACTATAATTATTAATTTTTTTTAACGAAAATTTGATAGATCTTCTTGATCGTCGCCACGAGTCTACTTGCAAAGTTTCAGCTCGATTGGATCACGGGAAAAGGGTCAAAAATCGATCGAAAGTTTTTGTTGACGGCAAGCAAGCAGACGCCACGAGTTAATATAAAGGGAGTAAAAATCATTCACCAGCTGTCAAAAAAACAAAATTCAATCAAAATGCAGGATAAATTCGGAGGCACCAACGCGAGAGAATTGCGACTAGATTACTTGGCACGGCGCAGTCTACCTGAAGTGACATTTAGCAGACACAAATAACGTGTGTAATGCATGTCACATGTCACGCATCTGACGTGTGTCCACCCCTGCCGCTAGTCGCCACTGTAATTTAAAGCCCTATAAACAGTCATTTAAAAGTGCATCGAGCTTGATGCGTGCGTAAAAATGATACTAATGTAACTATCCATCACGCAAATAGGGATTTTTTCGTCTGTCGCGTTTTCCGTTTTGCATGACTGATCTGTGACGCATGGTCGATGCATTTATTTATTCGAAATGCATTTCTGATGTATTTTTGTGTAGGAAAGGCACTACGTGGTGCAGTATGTTTAGTATTTTCTGTTGTAGCTAATTTGTACTGATGTAATCGGCATTTTTTTTAAATAGAGATGCGAACACGGAATACATGTCGCATCAACTTTCTTACTATTTTCAAAATAAGCTAAATGCTGGTGTCCTGAAATGGGGCTCGAATCACCGGCCACCAGATCACAAGGCGAGCGTTACGATCACTACACCAACAAGCTACTTAAAATATTACTTTTTGGTTACTAATTGCAAATTAAATTAAACACGAATTCGCTTGGTTTACTCCGCCATATTTTTGGTTATAGATATTAACCGGTTTCAGTAGGTACAACAGTTCCTTTTTCAAGGTAAACCACAAACAAAACATTACAAATTATGGGCAATTATATATTTTTGGCAACTTTTTTGTGAGTACGACATTACTTTCAACATTCAACATTCTTTTATTTTCTATTATTAGTGTTTTTTTAAATTACTTCTTTTTAAATTAATTTTTCTGACGAGCATTTTTCAATAAAAAATATACAGAATTTCCAATACTTTATATTGTAGTTTACCCTGAAGAAGGAACAGTGGTTGTAATATCAAAAATATCATAAAAATTTCATTGTATGTCTGTCTGTCTGTCTGCCGTAAAGTCCGTAAATTGCTGGAACTAAAACTTAGGATACGTCGTAACTTCCAGAGATGTGACTTATCTAAGATACAAGTATTTGAAATACAGATACAAGATGCAAAATACGTATTTTCATCTTGTATCTGAAATACTTTTTTAATATTCATCTTCTATCTTGTATTTAGATACATTCTTTTGGTGTCTTAGAATTTTGTAAATACTAAGATTGCTAAGATACTTTTTTCCAATGATGTATCTGTAATGAGACCTTATCGAAGAAAAATGAGCGACAAAATGTTTGAAGAACCGGTGGTAAAACCTTAAAAATATAATATTTTACCTTTTCAAATTTGCGCAATCAACGCGATTTATTCGTAAATAATTCACGTAAAAAATAAACTTACCTACATTCAATAAAATGTGTTTCCTTACAAAAGAATTTTATCTTTAAAAAGTATTTGGAAGATACGTATTTTGTATTTTGTATCTAGTATTTCAGATACCATTCCAGAAAGTTATTTGTATCTGGTAGGTATCTGAAATACTTGATTTTAAAGTATCTTGCATTTTGTATTCCAGATACTTTACATAGGGTATCTTGTACATCACTGGTAACTTCATATAACGTCCGTAATTTCGTTCGAATTCACGTCTAAAACAACAAATTAAACGGCCGAAGATGGGGCTTGAACCCCGCCTAGCAAACCCGAACCAGCCAAAAATGATACTATAAATATATACTAGAGCTTAGCAAAGACGCGAATCAATGGTCCGTCATTTTTGACGCGTTACAGCTAGTCAACAATAAAAGTAAATAATGATTCAATACATATTTTAAATGATATCGTTCTAGATTTCTTATTTTGTAAAAATATAAATCTATTGTCTTAGATGCTGTGTGATTTGCAATTTATTATAGAAGGTGCGATATTATTCTCCACTGTCTAAGTTATAAGCTTTAAATGTGTCATATTGCAGATTTTCGCCAATTCGTTCGTCGGCGTTACGAAATAATTTATAACTATTATTTGAAATAGTTCCAAATAATTCAATGACACAGTTTACGGGAATATCGCCAGATGGTACCGTGCGACACAAACAGAGAACACCACAATTGAAATTAATGTCATTTACCTAGGCATTGCCCGCCCTGTCATTACAGAGCAAGGGGTGTACTAACTAATTATTTTAACTCTTATACATTAATTATATTCTAATTTAAACGTATGGCTGACGTCAAAAACATGCGTAGCTACTAATTATAATGAAGTTCTACTATTTATTTATTTAGTTGGACTCTTGAGTGTCAAAAAATTACTCGAAATGGAAATGATTTGAAATTACTTTTTAATGCAAAATATCCCATCCAAATATTATTTTATTGAAATACTTATAGATAAACGTGGATAAAAGGTTTATGTAACTGATTAATTAATTTTAATTTGTGAATTGTAATTAATAATAATATACTAATAAGAATATGACAAAGTAAGCGAGTCTAGTGGTACATAATGGAGTCTTGGTTATCAACTCTGATGTATGGAAGTGAACCCTGGAATTGGCGAAAGTAGGGTGAATGTGGTCGCTTAGACGTACGTATTAATGGAAAATTTTTTCAAGATAGAGTGGAGGATGAGCGGATTAGAAATGAGTGTAATGCTGGTTGTAGCTGATAGATACAGCAAAGAAACGATCGCTGAGAGGGTTTGGCCATGTTGAACGAATGTGGAAAGGATGGTAATGAAAATTCGTGATGCTGTGATGCCCTCTCTTTCTGCTGCATCAACAGGAGACACAGAGGGCGTCCGCAGAAGAAGTGGCTTGACCAGATGGAGAAAATATTGGAAGATGACCCTGTTAAAAGCTTCAAAAAATAAAGATAGCGTTCAATCCTCTCTGCTTATCTCTCTGGGAAACAGCGAGATGGTTAAGTAGCTAGTTCGCTATTTGATGTATGTTGAGCGTGCCTCTTTTAGCGTAGATCTCGGTTTAAGTATTTAAAAGTTAAAAAGAGAAGAAAGCTCAAACAAAAAGTCATCAATAATACAAAAATTAAAAAAACACAATGTTTTTTATGAGAGTTCAATATTTTATTAGTCTCTTACAGGACGATCGTTTCGGCTGTTTAGGCCATTATCAACTGATAAACATAGCTATTTTTCTTGAGTTTATATGCAAATATTTTGGAAAAACCTTAATAATAAGGTGTTTTTTTAATTTTTATATTTAAAATAATGGAGTTCTTTACAATAAATAACGTCAGTGTTCAAAAAATTAAGTCATCAATAATATTTAGTTTTTAGGTATTTCATTGGACAAGAACTAAATTTATATTTTTTAACGTAATATTAATAAATTCTCTCTCCATGTTCCTAAACATAAAATGTAATGGTAAATTAATAAATAAATATATACTTATATTATTTGTTAACCCACTCTACACGGTGCATTAAGCACTATTCTATCAAACAAAATTACGTGAAAAAACTTGATTTCCAGTAGCATACGTTCTCCAACCCTTTCAACAACACTACCCCATAGAGGCCTCGGTTTACTTGTCCACCGTGTAGAATCATCCCCCCACAAACTACCCGAATACAAATTCGAAACGCCGCTAATGCATTCCGAATTCGAAAAATTCAAATTCAAATTCGGAAGGGTTGTTCGAGAACAAATAAAAACAAGTAACAGCTCAAATAAATCATCGATAATATTGATATAATATCGTCATTGAATTGCAGGGGACATATTTTTTCCATTTAGTATGTGAAGGTATAATGTAGCTTTATGCATGTTGGTAATGATAGGGTTGAGTGGTTGCTGGTGTGATGCGCCATGCGGGAGATCCCAGGTTCAATTACCCGTGAAGTAACTAGTATATATATGTATATATATATCTATATCTATATATATATATATATATATATATGATATCTATATATATACTATATATATATATATATGTATGTAGTGTACGTAGGCAGTCAATATATCGCTCACCACCCCTGATATCCATTAATAAGTAAATAAATAAATAAATACGGGCATTGCGATCATGTGACATGTATAATAAGAATTACACATAATCGAAGTCTTCCAAACATTCTAGCAGAATTTAGAAATAACTTCTTTTTTTAAATAGAGATGCGAACACGGAATACGATTCAAATCAATATTCTTACTATTTTCAAACAAAGCTAAACGCTTGTGCTACGAAAATAGGCCTAACTTACTGGTCTGGAGTTCAGTTTAGACCACGAGGCGAGAGTCCCTAACCACAAGACCAACACGCTACTATGTCGGAAACTTCGAGAACCCCGGGTCTTTTTAAAACGCAACGACGTTGCGCCGAAAACACATTTTGACAGCGAAGAAAGACCAAATAAGTCAACCAGCGAAATAAATTAAGAGAATACCAACCGGGGATTAGATAATGAAAAAGTGCGATCACAGACATGCGAATATTCTGTAAAACTGAATAAAGTGCCCCACAGATACCTGGAAGTCTCTCAATAGTGACAGTTAACGCAAATTTCATTATTACGATTTTGTGCATAAAATAAAACTTTAGTTTTTCATTTGTCTCCCACTACCGCAAACCCGTGACAACATCTACCCATTTTTTTTAATGAGCCGAAAGTCGCAAAATTCATAAAATAATCGGGAGTCCCCAAAGGCGAATTATTTTTTAATGCCATGTAAAGCGAGTGAATGAAGGCGAAGAATTGATAGACCGAAAATGAGATAATTTGGATAGTCGTATCTATTTTGGCACTAAAAATAAGATTCTTGAGTAGACCAAAATTGTTATGAAATACCATACATTTTTTTTATTAAAATTTTTAACGCGACAATAGGCCCTGTAGTCCAAGGTATTCACAATGTATATTCAATCAAAATATCTATCCGTCTGTCCATCCGTCCATCTGTCTGTCCGTCCGTAACTTAAAGCAAAATAAAGTACTTGTAAAGTCCGTAATTTCGTTCGAATTCACGGCTAAAAAAATTATCAAAAAGCTGGAGACGGGAGCAAACCCGAACCGGCTGTTCTACGGCCGCTTCTCCGTGGACCGCCAAAAAGATAATATAAATATATACTAGTTGCGAATTAATAATGTTCCGCCATTTTTTACGGGTTACACTAGTAAAAATAATATTAGGTATTCAATAGCTGCTGTAATAGGTATTCACAAAAACACCCAGTCTTCAGAAAATGAAGAATGAATTTTTGTGACCTCACAGGGAATCGAACCCGGAATCCACGTACGAGAAAACAGTGTCGTGCTCACTATACAACAAGATCCAGCTATTACATGGGTATGTTTAAAGAATGCAAATATTTTATAATATAGTCGAATACTGTAGGGTAAATTATTAGGAGTGTAAAAATATTTCATATTTCTTTGACTCGTCTATTCTAATGATTAATCTTTTAATAATTTTTGCATTGTGATGTGTAATTCAATTCAAAATTATAGTCGAGTTCTCCTCCCCATAAATCAATATTCTACCATGGGGAATTTTAAATGATGTCATAACGGTTCCTTAAATCAAATTTGATGAATACATTTAGCCTGTAATATGGGAAAAATATTGAAAATAATCTGCAAGCAGTTAGGTTAGGTTAGGTTAGGTTCGTACCAACACTAGAAATCTTAATTGTATTATTTATTGTGTTAATTATGAATAAAAACAAATTTAATTTATTTTTAGCTTGATTAAATGTACGTATCGCAGTAAAAATATGTACATTCGAACATGATACGAAACCATTTGGATTGAAATATGTGGGGTAAAAGACAGTATATTATTATGTCAGAGGCGTGCAGTGAGAACAAGAAGCGTGACTTTTATATTTGGAAGAAATAAATCGACATTAAATATTTATCTAGCAGAATATTACGAAATATTAAAGGCTGAATATGTTAATTATTGTGATAGGAATATTACGTGATGTGTCTATTAGTCATGCCTCTTGTTCTCACTGCACGCCCCTGGTGTATGTGAAGTATAAAAGCAAAAGTAGAAATAATCAAAATATTTAAAAAATGTTTTAAATGCATTTACAGAGGATTACTAATTTAAAATGTACTGAATTCTAGATTTTATGAATGAATCCAATTTTTTTGGATATTGCTCCCTTTGCTTTTAAACCAGTAAAAATATTGTAATATTGTCTAGGATAAACGTAGAATTGTATCATCTCAACTTCCTGTTATAGTAATATCATATATCTTTAGATATTTGGATCTCGTTAAAAGTTAAGTAGGTTACAGCACCATAGATGATCATCAATAGTTAAGGAGATATGAAATATCAGAGTTGGCATTTTTTTTCAATATTTCTGACATATTTTTGCAAAAAGTTAGACAATAATTGCAGTAACTTAAATCGATTACGAAATATTCATTCGCTTCAATACAACTCAGATAAAATGATAAAAACTTGTAAAAAAATCTATTTTCAATTTTTGCAAGGTTTTTATCATTTTATTCGACTTAAAGCGGATGAATTTTTCGTAATCTATATAAGTTTCTATAATGGTGGTTCAACTTCTTGCAAAAAATAAGTCAGAAGTATTGAAAAAAAATGCAAGTTTTGATATTGCGTATCTCCATAACTCTTATTATGGTCATGGCTGCTTGAACATTTTCGACTTATTATCAAGGCAGGAATCAACCTGTAAAGTTTTTGCTACTAGCTATGAGACACCCGGTGTACAATCACAAACAAATAATCGTTATTCCATGGTCTCATTGAGAGTAAGATGAAAAATTAGATTTTATATAGTATAACGTATTGAATGTTTGTCGAAAAGTACCTTTCTGATTCACATTTCTGAAAATAAAAATTGTGGAATTTACTAGAAGTGTTAGGCAAAGCATTCTATCCAGCTGTTGAAAAAATGACACGAAATATAGCTGAATGGTCGAACCATCGAACTATCTAGATGGATTGATTAAAAAATGAAGATCCATTGACAAGAAAGGTTATTTATGGTATTAATTTGAGAATTAAAAATAATCAATTAATGTATATTATAGATATCTCACAGAGACGAAACTGTATTTCTTATGGGAAAGTAGGTATAGAAGTCATTTGATACATAGTGTACATAGGACTTATGACCTATCTTATGGTTGGCTTAAGTGATCACTTTACACAATGTGACATTCGCCATTTCCACCCACGATAGAATATACCATGCTTACTAATTTTTTGAAAGTTGTAGTAATTTTTTGAAAGTTGTAGTAATTAGTAAGCATGGTATATTCTATCATGGGTGGAAATGGCGAATGTTACATTGTGTAAAGTGATCACTTAAGCCAACCATAAGATAGGTCATAAGTCCTATGTACACCCAAATGACTTCTATACCTACTTTCCCATAAGAAATACAGTTTCGTCTCTGTGAGATATCTATGATATACATTAATTGATTAATAATGTCTCTGTGACATAAATCCAGCACTGTTCTGAAAGATTTGAACAAACTCAAAATATTCTGAATTAAAAATAATGTTAGTGTTGTGAAAGTACCTAAGTAGGAGCTATCAATAAAATAGCTTAGCTTTTCTCATTTTCATTGCACAGAAATTAAAAAATAAAATACTTAGTATAAAATATTTATTGAATAATCAACATGTTTCGTGCCAATGGTCCCTTCGTCAGAATACAACGTTATTTTATAACTAAGTTATTTTGCTATTATTGAAGAAAATGCCGTTCAATATTACAATTTCATTTTTTAATTTATTTTCCGCGATTGCGTCTTGGAATAAATTAAGAATTTAAGTACCTACCTACCGTAAAACTTTTCTCATATAAAATTTTCCAAGCGTGTAGTTTGTCCGTTTCCCGCTAGGGGCTGACATCGGAAAATGTTGAAAACTTCCACAACTTCGCATTTAAATGCAAGCTCTAACAAAGTGTTTAAAAGTATTTCTTTAATATGTCAGAACGTGCACAAAATAAAGTACCTTTTTGTATTATTGCTACACTACTTTAAAATTCATTAACTTATTTTAACGATGAACATTAATGCCGGCTGGTTGAGAAATAAGAAAAATGTCCACGGAATTACCAGGCATAATTAAGATACAATAAATAACAAATAATAAGGACCTACCTTGATTAGTATGATAAACCTGTGAACATCGTGAGATGTCAATATGTCCTTAAGCCACCAAAAATATCTAACATCACCGAGTCACCGTAGTTTAAAACTTGTCTCACTTGATAAGTTAAATTAAAAACTACACATCAATATTCCTACAAACCAGTTTACGAACGAAAACGAAACACATCTTACAACAGTCGTTTTTTCAAAACATAACATGTCGACAAACGTCACATTTTTTATAAACCGGCACTTTAATTAGCGAAATACTCTGTAATTAACCAACTAACCACTGATTTATTTTAGAAAATGTCTTTAAATGTGTTCTAAAGTTCGTTTTATGAAAGACTTGCGAGATTAATGTGTAATTCGGCTATTTTTGTTGAAATTCGCGTCCGCAACGTAGCCCGCGTAAATTCTAAATGAGCCGCCGTCATACCTGAGATACATAACCTCAAAATGTATGAAACAAAAAACATTCGTACCTGTACTGGACAGAATTTTTAACTGCATCCCTTTTGCGCAGTTCGAGTCGACACGCGTGCGAGTGAAATAGTGGTACTCGCGACTATTACAATCAGACATTGGTAATGAACCATTATCTCGTGGGCGCTTTTGGAAGCAATTTGTATTAATATTAGAATCACAATATTAGTAATAGGTTAAAATATTTACTGAATTTAAATGAAGTTATAAAGTATTAGAAATAATATGCATTTTGATATACATAGATCAATCGAATAGTTAAATTTTTTTTACGTATTTACATTGACTAAACATTCATTTTTTTCTTGAAATGGCAATGTAAATAGAGTCATTTTTATTTTTATAAATTTTATGTAAAAATAATGACAACACGAATGTTTACACACAGGATATCTCATAGCCAGTATCAACAATTTTACAGGTGGATTCCTGCCTTGATAATAATGTGGCTCGAACATTTTTGACTCATTATCAAGGCAGGAATCCACCCGTAAAATTTCTGCTACTAGCTATGAGACACCCTGTATATATATTTTTTAAATATCCCGTATACAACGTAAGCACAAACGGCATTCAGGGGTTTCAATAAGTGGAGAAGAAATTAAAATTTTATCTAATTTCATTATTAAATTATTGTTGAAAAACGATTTTTAAAAAGCGACTGGTTCTCATTTTTAATATAAAACTCATACATTTAATTAAAAATAATGCTTTAAGTTTAATATAAAAGAAAGTACATATAAAGTTTAATAAAAAGTTAATACGACTTAAGGAGATTTATGTGTAAACATATGAGCTCATTTGAATTCAAGTTTGCAACGTCACGAAATTAAACTTGGAATATTTACTTTATAATATTTAAAAATTAATTATTTACAAATGAATATAATAAAATAAAAATGTATTTTATAGTACCTACTTGTATAATTGCAAACATACCCAGGCCCGCCGACGGGACTTACGCCTGACACCCTTGGCTCAATTTTCCAAAAATATGTTTACACGTAAAAAGATTTACGTCCATATTTGGTTTTGTGGGTAATTATTAGCAAAAATGTTACGTACAACTGGATTTCAAATTACAAGACGTGCGTACGAGCGTATTGGCGATATAGCCCCGCGTCGCTCGCACGCATTGTGTGAAGGCGGCTGGCCGGTAGCACCGTTGAAAAACAGCTGAACGGGCTTCTTCACAGAATTTTGGCGGCAAAGCGATGACAGATGATCCAACATGGCGTGTAAGTGTCGCGCGGGAGATAAGATGGACAAATAAAGGTGTTATGGAAGCGCTTAAGTGCTGCGCGTCGTCTTGAAGGATTAGGAACTTCGGGTCAAGAACCAGGAAGAGTATATTTACCATAATCACAGCGTGTTGGGAGAGTTACGCCTGTCTCCTTGTATTAAATCTCTTCAAATACTCTTCATGAGAACTGTGCACCGTGTAGTGTGTATGTAGTGAATGATGAATGATGTTATTACATGTATAAAGGAAATTAATTTTAATATTTTTAACGTGGATTGTATAAACCACTAATTTGTTAATTATTAACATGCTTCGGATTCAATCGTCCCTTCGATACAACGTATACCGAAAATTAAAAATCGTAGTATGTATAGAGATTTGTAAAATGAAAAAATAAATATATTGGATATGAATAACTAATTAAGAACGCCCAATAAAGGTTTCCATACATGCTTTCCCATAAAGCTTCGTCTCTGTGAGACATCTATAATTTGATGGGTCCATCAATCATCCCTCAATGATATGTCAACATTTCTACCTACCTACGAAGCGCGAAAAAAGGCAATGTTTGTGAATTTTTTAAGAAAACCTATATGAATTATGGTATCGGTATCATTTCTGTATGAAAGTACATACTTTTAAGAATATGTTAACGATTTTTTCGTAATATCTAGGTAGGTATTCCCCCTTAATTGAATATTTGAACTCTTTGGGCGAACAAATTGGCAGGTGTCATGAAAGAAACTAATTTCTATCAACTTTTAAAATAATATAAGTTAGCACTTAAATATATTATTTTTATTATTTAATTTTGTTATCTTTGGGTAGCTTTAGATTATGTACAGCAAATCTGAAAATAAACATAGTAGTAAGTAGATAGTGATAATAAGAATATTGATGTGACACGCAATCCGTGTTCGTATCTCTATTAGAAAAAATTGAAAAGTTGGAAATGGCTAGGAGGAGGGTGCCTCTGCTTAGTGCAGTCCGAAAGTGCAACTATTTTGATATCATTGAATCATCATTGAATATTCAGTATAATATCATTGACTTCGAATATAATATCAAGGTAACTTGGAAATGTCTTGCTAATATTTGAAGAACGACTATCAAAATTTTAAAAATACATAAAAATATTTTTTATCAACGACTTCTTTCATAAACGTCATTTGGTTTTCTTAATTTCTCCTTGTAAAATTAACTTGTGTCACAGGTAAAAAAAGTAACCCATAAAAACCAAGTTTTTATTTTACTCACTTTCTTATTTAATCAGGTTTCGTGTCTGCCAGATGCGTCGCAGTCTCTTCATACGACTTACTCGGTTGTATGAAAAAAACCATTAAAAATTTCTAAAAATTAAAATTATATTATAATTATTAATTTTTTGTAACGAAAATTTTATAGATCTTTTTGATCGTCGCCACGAGTCTGCTTGCAAAGTTTCAGCTCGATTGGATTGCGGGAAAAGGGTTAAAAATCGACGCAAAGTTTTTTCGTCAATCAAGAAAACAGACGCCACGAGTTAATATAAAGGGAGTAAAAATCGCTTTTAAATTTAGTGTCTGACAAATTTTCATAATAAATCATTACCAAATATCTCAGATATATCTACATATGTATCTCACCGTATCTCAAAAACTGTGACCACACAAAAACAAAACTGTCATTGACAGGAATATTAAACAATAAGTGCACTTATTGGTATCTTATGTTACTCCTAGCCAAAACAGATAATCTGTCAAATGACAATACTGCATTTGTGCATATTGAATGGACGTATATTAATGTCCGATTCATGTTGTTTTGCAAATCAATAGGCTTGTAACGAGGGCGTTTATCTCTAGGCGCTTCAAATAGGGGTTATGGACAATGGTTAGGACGGAGTACAGGGTTTAAATTTAGATACATTTTTTTTTCCATGAAAAGAGCGTTGTTTTTGACATGAATAGGTTTTTAAAATACGGGATTAATGTTTAATAATCTGACCTGAATCTGTACGAAAATAGGTCAGCCTTGAAACGCTCGTACATACTCATATGTAGGGAATGCAATCCTGATCGGGATTCCGCGAGATCTCGAGGCATTTTACGAGATCAATCCCGAACCGAAAAATCGGACGAGATTATCGGGATTGATCAGCATTTTTTATGTTTTGTATGTTTAATTGTATATATCTATAGAGCTTTTAGAAAGTACTTACAACTTATGTTCATGTCACATTCAAATAATGAAAATAGCTCTGAATAATATTTGCTGTATTTTATCAACCTAACACAGTAATAAAAACTACTACTAGTTAGTTGTTTTTCTCTACTAGGTACATTGACTGATTGATGCTTGGAAAAACGCCTACAAAAACATTAATGCAATGATAAATAATGAACATTTTATTAAAATTGCTATATAAAAATGCAAAGCATTGTCGTTAATTGCTATTCAGCTCTATAAACAAACAAAAAAACACAAAAGTATTCGGGATGCCGATCCGTAGGGATCCCGCAGGATTAGAAATTCTAATCTCGAGAGATCCCGAAAGGGCAATCCTGACTCGGGATTGCATTCCTTACTCATATACCTATTTTATTCGGTGTAAGCGAAATTAAATATTGCCACAAGATTCTAAATTTGATTCGAGATGCACATAATGGGGGATTTCCGAGCGGTTTGAATTATTTTGGATCATTTTGGATGATTTAGAAAATAACTGGAAATCGATGGAACACGCGAGAAGATTGCAGAAAATATCAATACTCAATACTTATATAATGCGTGGCGGTAAGGCGCTTAGACAGACTTTGTTTGACAGATAGCGAATAGCCACAGACAAGCGAGCGGGCGATTCAGTGCGAGCATTGACAACCAGCGTTTACAGAAAAAAAAAAAACGGGTTTGACATTATTTTAATGTGTAGTGGGCATGACGCTCGCCTGTAATCTAGTTAGTGGTCGGTGGTTCGAGCCCCATTCCAGAACACCAACAATTTAGTTCTATTTTTTTTAATAGTCCAAACGTTTAGCTAATTTTCAAAATAGTAAGAATATTGTGTCCGCAATTCGTGTTCGCAGAGTGAATTGGCTAGGAGGAGGGTGCCTCTGCTTAATGCAGGGTCCTAAAGTACAACTATTTTGAATGGATATCATTGAATCATCATTGAATATTCAGTATGATATCATTGACTTTGAATATAATGTACAAAAACAGTGATGTATCCTAAACTCTGGATATGGATACCAAATATAAGGTAAGGGGGTTAAAATTTTTCTCCAATATATTCACAGATAAATTGTGTCGACCGACTTCTAACAAAAATTGTGCTAACTGCATGCTAGTTAAAAGAAGAGAGAGCGCGAGAGCTGGTGCATGGCACTCCGCCCCTTTCTGCTTCTCTCATTACAGAGTTTTCTATAGGCATAGTAAAAATAAAATTAAAAATCCAATCTGAGACGTAGTAATATTGAACCTAAAATAAATATACATAATTTACAGCATTGAATACACAACAAATAAAAATTATTAATAAAAATGAAGCGATGGTCAGGAGTTTGGGAAGAGTAGAGGTGTTCGAGCCACAACGAAAAAATTGGTTTAGAGCCTTCAACAGACGGGAGAAATTTAATGAAGTGATGTAAAAATCGTTCTTTTTTATTGGTAGCTGGTACAACATTTTAAAACAAAATAATTTTAATTCAAAGTACGTGAATGGTCACAAATAACCAGGAATATTTTGCTAATAACCCAAAAGGTTATTGTTTTCGTCTACATTAAGATACTAAACAATAAATAATATTTTATTAGTCCCGGGACTAATCCCTTTAGACACGGTGGTGAATATACGAGGGTCTTAGGATCATACTGGATTAAGTCACTCATAAATGTTTTTTATATATTTTTAATGCATGTTTGCATAGTTTCAGTAATTTCATGCATAATAAATGTGTCATCGATAAAAAAAGCAAGAGAGGGGTATATTTTTATTTGTAAATAATTTTTATGATATCTTTCATGTTTATTTTATTATGCCTTTACCACGCGGTCGTGGGCCAAGTGGATAAAACCCCACACTCTTATGTTATATAAGTATTACCTCGATGACTAAAGAGGCCTGGCTCTAGTATTTGATTTAATTAATCGTATTTTCACCGGATCTTTTTGGACATTTACCTCATAATATTTTCTTAACCACCTAACACTCGCTCACACGTTACTATATATTTCTTAATTCTATGGACTATGCTACGAACTATTCTAGATAGAATTTTCTTCTTAATATTATTCTACTTTCCACTGCTGGATATAGGCCTCTACCATACCCTTTTATCTATCTCTTTTGAGGTCTTCTAACGCCTGTTTTATTCTCCCAAGGTCTCCACTTCAGAACTCTGGGGGTCCAACTTGTGGCATCCTGCCTTGCTACATGCCCTGCCTATTTCCATACCTGTTCTGAGCCTAATTTCATCATTTCTTATCTCTTAGCTTAGGCTAATACTAAACATGGATCTCTCTATGGATCGTTGCGTGCATTTGAGCTCTTCCACACTTTTCTTTGTTAGGGTCATCCCTATGGCACTACAATGAGCGTTCCTTCAAATTTATTTAACTTATTGAGTGGAATGATATATTTCGGAGTACTTTTTTTTCATATACTGCTAGATAATTAACTTGACTTAAAAAAAAAAACTTAACAAATTCTAGAATTCTTTGGTGTGATGAGTATTTTTGGACTGATTTTCAGCTAACCTGTATTAAGATTTTCCGTAAGTCCTAGAGTGCAACTGAAAAAAATTAAAGCGGATACCATAAAAATAATATACATTAATATCTCAGAAAGTATCGGCAGGGGGAAGGGAATGAATGCTTAATGCAGTTCTTACAGGGCAAGTTTGTAAAATTTGAAATGGATAAAATTGAATATTTCAGTGCACATTTCGTTTGACGGGGCTACGGTCAAGGGAATGGGGAAGGGTACTTGTGTTCTGCGCAGGGACCTAAAGAGCCACGGCGAAATGCTGATAGATAATTTATTTATATTATTAATATTTAAAGCATTTACTTTGTGGTTAGACATTATAACAGATTGTTAGTTAACTTTGTAAAAACCACTACCAGATTTTAGTGCATGTTTGTGCTTGACAAGACTAACACGCATGTGATCAATTATTGGTGGAAGTGTAACAATACTATGGTTGAGGTGTGTAGTGTTTGAATGTAGTGGTGTTGTGATGGTCTTGACGAAGAGACGGGTACGTCTCGAAACCGGTAGACCTAAAATCTGGTAGTTTTTACAAAGTTAACTAACAATCTGTGATAATTTATTTGACCAAAACATAAATAATTGTACGATTTTTTGCTGAATTTTGATATTTTCGGGCAGGTTTTAAGCTTAGTAAAATTATAAAAAATCGACTTTATGAGGTACCGAACACTTAAAACGTTTTAAAATGGTGGATCTGGGGAGCTTGAGAGAATATCATATTTCCAATAAAAAAAATTAATCATTAATCGTTAATTTTCGCATTATTCTTAAGATAGCAATATAACGTAATAAACTCTTGAAGTATGACAGATGTCTTGACATTTTGACTTACTAACAAAATAACGCCATTATAATGAAAATAAGTTGGTACATCAGATGTGTACCTATATGTAAAATTGTAATATTTGAGGGTCACAATTAAAAATAAAATATTAAATGATCTTGCGGTCAGAATCATTGAAGGTCTATGACTTAAATAAAATACTATGTCTCTGAATCAACAGAGATTTTGCAGTCAGTTTTAAATGGGCATAGCAGTACTTGCCCCTGTATAATGACGAGCCGTACTCCCTTTGGTATATCTAGACTTGACCCCCGCGGCCCGGCGGATGCGGGCAGCTTGTGGTGGCACGGAATCATGGTAGCATTGTCATTTCGTATGGATATACTAAAAATTCAATTATTATTTTGCGTTCCAAACACCACTTTTGTAAGCAGAAGCGCATTGTATTCCAATTGTCATGTTGTCACGCTGAAGCAGTTTGAATCTATAATTCTAACAGTCACACAATGGACATTGGTTGCGCCAAATTTTTGTATTAGAATGACATACAAAATTCAGACCAAAATTCGTGTGGCTTACAGTGAGAAACACAAGATTGAGACTAGGGAATGCAATCCCGAGTCGGGATTGCCCTTTCGGGATCCCTCGAGATTAGTATTTCCAATCCCGCGGGATCCCTACGGATCCTGTTCCCGAATACTTTTGTGTTTGTTTGTAGAGCTGAATAGCAATTAACGACAATGCCTTGCATTTTTATATCAGCAATTTTAATAAAATGTTCATTATTAATCATTGCATTAAAGTTTTTGTAAGCGTTTTTCCAAGCATCAATCAGTCAATGTAGTAGAGTATAAACTACTCACTAGTAGTAGTTTTTATTACTATGTTAGGTTGATAAAATACAGCAAATATTATTCAAAGCTATTTTCATTATTTGAATGTGACATGAATATAAGTTTTAAGTACTTACTAAAAGTTCTATAGACGTATAAAATTAAACATACAAAACATAAAAAATGCTGATCAATCCCGATAATCTCGTCCGATTTTTCGGTTCGGGATTGATCTCGTAAAATGCCTCGAGATCTCGCGCGATCCCGATCTCGCGGGATCAGGATTGCATTCCCTAATTGAGACTAGGAAGGATTATAGTAAAAAAGTATTTACGATTTGATTTTATATTTATTGAATAAAATATTAGTTACAATATAACGAAGATATGCAGTAGTGCTCTGCGAGAGATGCTGCAGGAAGCGCGGTGGAGAAGTGAAGCTCCAAACGAAAACGCCAGCGAAACGCCCGGAGAGCAGAAATTCAAAATGATTCATTCCCTATTAACATGGCGCTGTATCTTGAAGAGTTTAATTTTTTACTTTATTTTAAGCCCTTTAACAGGCCATGAGGTCCAACTAGCGAACCACATCACAAAAATAGCCAAGGAAAATCACATTGACCTAATGTGACCTCACCAGAAATCGTACTATATGAGAAGCTAGTATCTTGTCCACTGGAGGACTGGAACCGCTAAGTGTGAGTCCAGTTGTGATGGTCAAAAGCCGTTTTTAACCGGTTATGCAATAACTGTTGTTTAGTACCGATGGTTGCCCGTCAAAATGCAATAAGCGATAGCCCGTAGAACGATTTTTTTTAAATAGAGATGCTAACACGGAATACGTGTCACATCAATATTCTTACGATTTTTAAACTAAGCTAAATGTTTGTTCTATGAAAATAGGACTCACTTGCTGGTATGGAGTGAGAGTAGTAGTAGTAGTAGAGAGATTCGAACCCGCAACCTTTGGATCACGAGGCGAGAGTCCTAACCACAAGACCAAGAAGCTACTATGATTATTACTCGAATAACTATGAATGAAATGTCTCATTCTCATTTACATATATTCTCCATGCGATCTTCCGATATGAGTATAAAAACCTTGTAAAAAATTCCAATTTCAAAAATTGAAAATGAATGTTTTTACAGGGTTTTTATCATTTTATTTGAGTTTTATTGAAGCGAATGAATTTTTCATAATCGATATAAGTTGCTGTAATGACAGTTCAATTTTTTGCAAAAAATAAGTCAAAAATATTTAAAAAATGAAAAAAATGTTCATGGTTGCATGATGCTGTTCAAATTAAAATTTCGTATTAAATAAGCAAAGTCAAATCGAAACGTCCAGGATTCAAACTTTTACATTAACTAGCTGTTAGTACCCGGCGTTGCACGGGTTATAAGAGTTAAGTTGAAAACAAATTTGTAGGGGAAAACAAATAAAACAATGTTTCCATTTAATCAAGGCTGGGATGGATAGGATGTCTATTGAAAAAATATGGCATATTTTTTCCGTCGGGAATATGAATGCAGAATTTGGGTCCAATCGGTGAAGCGGTGTAGATTTGTACAGAAAATATATCCTAGGAAGGGGTGGGTTAGAGGGGGAGGCGGAAATGTCACCTTTATTACCCGACTGGTGCTAACGAATAAGTTTGCAAATTTTGAATCCGATCGGTCAAACGGTACAGATTTGCATCAAAAATATATCAGGAGGAGGGGAAGGGACAAAAGGGGAGGGAAAAAATGTCAGCTATACCCGCCGGGTCCTAAAGAATAAGTTTCCAAATTGTGAGTCCGATTGGTCAAACTGTAAAGATTTGCATCTGAAATATATCAGGAGGAGGTGAATGGATCGAAGAATAGGAGGGAAATGTCGCCTATGTTACCTGCCGGGTCCTAGTGAATAAGTTTCCAAATGTCCGATCGGTCGTACGGTACAGTTTTGCATCGAAAATATATCAGGGGGAGGGGAAGGGATAAAAGAATAGGGGGAATGTCGCCTATGTTACCCGCCAGGTATCCGAATCGGACAAATGGTGTAGATTTGTGTAGAGAACAGATAGACAGACAGACAGACATTGAGTTTTATAGGTATAGATGTGTTGACCAAAGGAATATATAAACATAACAAATGATCGCAAAAAAATCACAAAAGAAAAATTCAAATAAAAAAAAACTTATTTTGTATATCTGCCAATGTGGAACTGTGTCGAATGCCCTTTCACTTTTCATAGTAAGGAAGTTGATTATACAAGTGTTAATTTCTACTTTAAACCTGTTGCTTCATCCACATCCACTCCTCGCGTGCACTTCTGCCTTCACACCTACCAGAAGAATGCATCAAAAACTGTCGGAAACATTAAAATTATTTTAAATTACACCATTAAGTACCTGTTTTTTATTTAATCTGCCTTATTAACATTTTAACAGTCCTTGTACGGATGTGATTAATTTAACCATTAATAAAATTGAAATTATATAAACAGCCAATTTAAAAATAAGTTAAGCTCACGCACGCGTTTTAATAATTGTTGGGAATGTGCATTTAAAAATTAGTGCAGTCTGTTATTATATCGTTTTTTTGAGTGGTAGTGATGAACTTTGTCTTCAGTTGTATCAAGAAAAACGATTCGTATGAATTTTTGCTGCTGGTAACACCTCTAATCTACGGTATTGATACTTAACTATACAATACAACACTACAATAAATTTCATTCGATAAATATATATATATATATATATATATATATATATAGAGAAATGATTTTTTTATTTTTTTTATTATTTATTTAATTTATGGTACAAATACAGTTGTTTTTTTAATGTTTAATGTTTAAATGTATGAATCATATTGTCATGTGTTGTGGCTGCCGGAGGATTAAATGAAAACACTGAAAATTAATTAGAGATTTATTGATGAATGATTTATTGACTATTCAATGTGCAAAGTCACATATCACTATTAAATTTAACGCTTTTCTTTAAATTACACTATTTCGCTATATATCACTCGTAAATAAACACTTTACTGTCGCTGGAACACTTTACTTAACATTCGCTAGAACATTCCATCCGATTCTCACATATAAATCGCTTTTTCTTTCGCCAATAATAGTAAGTACATACTTCGCTGGATTAGTCATTCCGATTACTGGCAATATTGGGCATCGTCCTGCGTGATTTCAACTGTCGATGCGACTACAACAACAACTGCCACGGCGCGTCCGTATTTATATCAAAAACTGTTTAATAGAACTTCATTGATTATTTTAGTGTTGAGGATCAGATTCTCGTCGCTTCTAGGCTTTTATAGCTGTTTCTAGAATGTTTTAGACGTTTCTCGAAGGCTATAGATCGCCCTAGGCCGTTCTTGATTATTCAATAGTTTTGTGACAAAACCAAGGGTTCGGACAGTGTCTAAATTCTTTTTATCATCTCGTTACAATATAAAGATTAGTGTTATCTTATTTTTTAACTATGCAAAAATGATAATGTCATAAGTATAACATGCATTTAGGTAAACGCCTCATTGCCTTTTCCACTCACCTATATATTTTATTCATTCATCTAATAGGAAGACAAACAGGTAGTAAATGAATGCAACTAGTCGTTATATGTCTCCCACAATTAATTAAAACAATTAACAATTAAAACTCACTAAAAATAAGGAGGAAAAGTAAAAGTAAACAGTAATACGTATAATGTATATAATGCACATTGACAAGGAGGGCGATGAGTTTTCAGTATCTGCCTCATCATTCGACGATACTCTTCATATTTGGTATTAAAAATATCTATTGAATTCAAAAGGTTGTTATAGTCTGAGCATATACGTAGGATAGGAGAAGATTTCCAATGAAATACGCATTTTTTTCATCTTTTTATAATTGCGTAACACTCGATACTGAGAGCACAGTTTTTCAATTCATTATAGGAATGAAAGATTTTTGAAAAAAATACACAGATACAAATTAAATTATATTTAAAAAAAATATATTTTTTCAAAATTATTATATTTTTGAATTTCGTTTCTGTGCTGAAAAGAATTGCGATGTATCAATTTATTTTTGAGTTTCACATAAAATTTTAATGAAGTCTTTTAAAGTGGAATACATGATGAAAGGTATCATATAATTACACATTAGAAGAATTAATTTCACTTCGATCCGCGTATCCGCACAGGCAGTATATCAAGTTTTTATTGCAAAATGTTTCATTTAATATACCTAGGGAGTGCCTTGGGGTAGGTTTGTGCAGAGACCTCACGCCAGCGGGCTAACCGGGGTCACAGCGACACGCAGGGTAAGTTCGTTATCAGATAATATATTAATCAAAGTTCTAAATAACTATGAGGCTTTCAGGCTTAATTTATCATGGCAATTAATTTGTTTGAGCATTTTTTAAACGGTTTTTATAGTGAATTATTATTATCTTGGTGTATATTGTATTACTATATTTGTAATACTTGATGTGTGTCTGTCTGTTCTGTATAAAATCGTACACCCTTTAATCAAACTTAACGCAGGCGGCCCTCGTAGCCCAGTGGGCATGACTCTAGCTTCTCACACCGAGGGTTCCGGGTTCGATTCCCGGTGAGGTCAAAATTAGGTAATATGTGGGATTTACTCAAGCCTGGGTGAGTTGTGATGTTTTTTGCTTCTGTAATTGGACTTCTTGGCCTGTTGTAGGGTAAATTAAAAAAGTATAATAGAAAAGTGAAAAAAAAATATATTAGGTCCTTACATATGAAATTGGCGTTTAGTATGGGAGGAACATAAAGCCGATTTTTTTTTATTATAATAGTTTTATTTAATCAAAGTATGTACCATTGCTATCTATGCACTTTTGCCATCTCATAGGTAGTTCATCGATCCCTTTACTAAAAAAACCATTCGGACGGGAATCAATAAAATCTTTGAAGGCGGTTTGTACTGCCCCATCGGAGTTGAATTTTTTCCTTTGCAAGAAGTTATCCAAATTTCGAAAAAAATGGTAATCTGTTGGGGCAAGGTCCGGAGAGTACGGTGGATGTCTTAGACATTCCAATTGAAGCTCCTCTAATTTGGTAGCCGTCTGTTGTGCAGTGTGTGGTCTAGCGTTATCATGAAGCAGCAGTGGCCTAGAGCGATTAACCAGCCTCGGTTGTTTAGCAGCTTTCTTTTCCATCATGGTTTGCAGTTGCTGACAATAGACATATGCCGTAATCGTCTGGCCAGATTTAAGATTTAAAATCCCTTCATTATTGTGCCGGTTGAGTAATGCAACGCAGCAGTCAACGCGCGTTTGTTGATTTGCTTCACTCAATTCGTGAGGTACCCACCTTTCAAGCTTTTTCACCTTACCAATTTGCTTCAAGTGGATTAAAACAATTTTATCACTAACACCGCAGCCTGCAGCTAACTCGGATGTGGTTTGCGATGGATCCGCTTCCACAATAGCCTTCAATTCTTCATTATCAACTTTGGTCTCCGGCCGTCCACGGGGCTTGTTCTGCAGGTCGAAACTTCCAGAACGAAAACGTTGGAACCAAAAACGCACCGTGTTTTCTTTTGCGGCACCGTCGCCATACACATCATTAATCCTTCGAGCCGTTTCTGCAGCACTGGTGCCACGGTGGAACTCGTACTCGTAAATAACGCGATATTTCAAGTTTTTCATTTTGTAAACTGAGTGACGCAAAGAAAAAAACAATTGAGGAAAAAATAAATGAATTATAATTTTCAAAACACAAATACATGAGTAAATAGCTATATAAATTTGTATTTGGAATTCCTAACCAAAGAGAAGATATTTGAGATCAAATTTGCCAGTACGGCAAAACACCAATTTCATATGTAAGGACCTAATATGAAGATTAACCAAATTTTGCATTATTACTTTTTAGGAACTTGGGCAGAACATAAACACTTCATCCCATTCCTCGCTCCGCGATGTAAGTGTATTTGGCATCAGCAACTGGAGATGAACAAAAATCCTGCACCTGTGGTTATTTCTTAGAATTTAAGACATTAAACCCGGCCTAACGGCTGCAAATTGCCGTGCTTTTCAAAGGGGCACGTATTCGGCAAATTTCAGCATCAGAGACCCCGCCCGGCATCAGCGAAGTACCTGCGTTTCTAATACATCCCCACCACCTCCGAAAACATATAAAAGCCGTGCGCTGGTATTACCAGGCAGGTTAATCTGTTCGAAATATTGGACCTCGCCATGTTTATCAGGATTGATAAACATGCACCTACTAGAAATACACAAGTGCTATTACTATTTCATTGTTCCAATAATATTACTAATGCGGAATGTAACTTGCCACTTTGAAAAATTCAGAGACTTGGTAATATATACAGTACTGTAGAAATTCTATATATAAGTCTTTAACCGCATAAATTATTGATGTTACTGCGCGTAATTCTTAATTATTGTTTATTATAACAATTATGTTTTTTACTTTTTATTCTATCAAGAAGATTTTTATTGTTGCTATCATTTATATACGTATTTTGTTATTAAAGTAAAACGTTTTGTACTCTATATACACATAAACTAGATATTTAGGTTCTGTGCAAAACAAAGTAACCCTCCTACCCCTTCAACGCTATTTTAAATTATAACTGACTCTGAAACCGGGCAACGCCGGGTACTACCAGTAAATATATGATAAAATCCAGCATGAATCACGTTTAATGTTATGTTACGCTTGATATAACCGTTTAATATAACGGTTAAAATCTTAAAAGCTTCAAGTGAAGATTGAGATCGCGTGTGAAAATGATTTGTTTGCACCTAAAACATATTTTGATATGTATATTTTTAAAATACAACTGAAAAGTAAATTGCGGAAACATGGCTGTCGCGGGTGCTAGACGTACAAATATTTCGTTATGAAATTTTAGTGATGCAACGAAATGCGCGCACATCGTGCGTCGGCATTTTCAAACCATAAAGTTAATAAGGTAAAAAAAAATCTGTTTTTAACTTTATTATCGCCATCTTGCTAAATTTTCCCGATGGCGTTCATTCTCGGTATTCGTTTATATAGACGTTCGTCCCTTTGCCGAAATAGAACAGGGATCTGTAATCTGCGGATTTCTCTTTAGTTGTCAGTTCTTGCGGCTGGTTCGTTTCAATAGTTCTGCATTCTCACGTTCAATATTTAATGCGCTATATATTTATCATAATATGAAATATCAGAATATTTTATAAGAGGATCGCGGCTAGACTGTTTTGAGGAATATACAGGGTTATTTGGAAAATATTAATAACCTCGCAGGACTATATTCGTGCCATGATTATGAGTCGAAAATCTTCAAGCTATTATGACCTAATATCAATAGTAATGGAGATATGCGCCCCTCAATGCTTGCATTTTTTTTCAATATTTCTGACTTATTTTTTGTAAAATGTTGGACAATCATTTCAAAACATTCCAATGGAAAATTTTCAGGGTTTTTATCATTTTATTTAACATGTACTGAAACGAATGAATTTTTGGTAATCGATATAAGTTACTGTAATGATAGTCCAACGTTTTACAAAAGAAAAGTCAGAAATATTGAAAAAAAAATGCGAACTTTGATGTCGCATATCTCCATAACTATTGATCTTAGGTCATAATAGCTTGAAGATTTTCGACTAATAATCAAGGCAGGAATATAGTCCTGCAAGGTTATTAATGTTTTCCAAAGAACCCTGTATATGTAGGAGTAAACATTTTTTTATGCAGGAGTGATTCGGTACTTTAAGCCCCAATTTTAAAATTCATTTAAAACATGTGCTTATATTTCTTAGATTTTCTCAGCCCTTAAAGGATAATATACTTTATACTGAATTAACCGCGTAGCTGACGTTTCGGGATTCATGTTTAAATTTAAGTTTATTAAATTACTCAACAATTTTTTTTGGGAAAAATAAAAAATAAAATTTACCCCGGTGCCCCCATACATCCCTTCTCCCCTAAATATGATATTATGATGGACTACACATCTGCCATGCGGGCCTAATCCCACCATACACAAGACTATCAGAAAATATACTTTTACGCGAATCTGGCAACGTTAAGTGGGTGGGTCTAACCGAAAACATTTTAAACATATTGTAACATTTTACATGTTTTTATTCAACTCTCTTTGTCTGTTGGTTGTGGTGGAATCTTGTTGAATTGATTTTTCACCAACTTCCCTGATACCTGATCTCTGAAACTTTCAACATTTACGTAAAGTGGATGATTTTACATTATTAAATAAATCATTCACATTAAATAAATGATTACGTAACTCATAAGCAAGAACACGCCATTTGAAAATTTGTTTTAAAATTGTTTAATATTTAGATATGGGTGACGTCAAATGTTATAATAAATTTCGATAAAGTTATACTGAAAAGCTTCGAAGAGTTGTACATTTAATATCTATAACCCGTCAAAAATTAAGTACTTTTATTATATATTTCGGCCGCCCGTTAAGGCTGTCAGGACAGCGCTATCTAGAGTAGCGGAGCGTCTTGGTAACGTTAGTTATGGACATTATTAAATATAGAATCATTATTATGCTTTCTTTTGCTTCTTATACTTCATTATTACATTGTATCTCATTATTATTTGAGTTAGAGACGGACATTGTTGGGTTGAGAATTATAGATACGCAGATAGCCTCATTTTGTACACCTCATCATTATTTGTGCCATCTGGTAGTGTTAGTGATGGACATTATATATTTTGATTAATGATTAATACCAATTATATATATGCGATATGGTAATGGATGCACTTATTTGTTTTAATTCTCATAAAACTGAAATAAAAAAAAAACTAATTATAATAAGGTATGGAATAACTAGTTGGGGTCTTTCTTGCAAAACTAATATTAGCAAAATCCAAAATTTTCAAAATTCGGCAATAAAATTAATTATTAAAGTAAGTGCTACTAAAGATATAATTGAACTCTTCAAGAAACAAGACTCTATGCCAATTTATGATATTTTGTGGTACAAACTAATTATACGATATCATGAAGATGGGACATATAAGCATAGATTGATTCATAAACATAGTACCAGATTTACGGGTAAAGAAGGACTACGAATACCGAAGGTCATAAATAAGTATAGACCTTAGAGTATAAGGTATGGACAAAGAACATTGAAATATGTCATACCAAAAATATTTAATAAAATCCCATGTCATGTCAAAAAGACATAAATAAAAAAGGGCAAAAAACTGAATTAATGAAAATATTACTAAGTAAAAGAGACTTATTTTGATTTTGGTAATTTTTTTTATTGTTTCTTGTATTGTTATATTATATTGTTGATTTTGTATTTGAGTTTATAAGATTTATGTATTTAATTCATATATATGTATTCTGGTAACTATAATTTATATATTTATTTACATATTATGCACCTACAGACAAATGTCAATGTGATGTTTTGTGGGTCTGAGATGTAAAAATAAGAACAAATGATAAATATATAAAAAAATTATAAAAATGTCAATGTTTTCGTTTTATTTAATAACAATTTATAATCGTATCAATTTTGAAAACGGAATGAGATAGAAAGCTTTGGATGGACATTCTAAAGTATTATTATTGGGGATTTGTAGTCTAGAATTGTTTATTTTTTTAAATGAAAAGTGTGTCAAATGGGCACAAACCAACAATTTTTTTTTTGTGTTGTAAACAAACTAATGACGACTAATCATCTCTGCTGGTCCAGCAATCTCGGCGAGATCTCGGACGAAGGCGCAGTGTCGCAGGAGCGTGCCGCCGGCCGGGCAGGTGGGCCGGCACAAAGGGGCCGAGGGTCCCCAGCACGTGACTCGGGCCCCAAGAACTTCGCAAGATGCGAATGCAGTTACCCCAAAGCCGGTATTACACAATCGTAACATTTTATTTATCTTCTTCTTCAAACGTAGCAAATTTATTTTGTGGTAACATAATTATAATTGATATAAATTAACTTTGTTAAAACCACTTATTTATTGAAAAAATTCAACATGTTTCGAAGCCAATGGCTTCTTCGTCAAGATAACAAAAATAATATTTAATAATCGAAGTATAGATCAAAATATTAAATGGAAAATGATAATATAAAGTACCTAATTAATATGAAAATAAATTTAAAAGATAACTATTTGCAAAAAGGACCTGATTATTTATAATATTCAATTTACTATTTACACTCTTTCTTATTTCTCAAATTGTGATTCTGTATAATTTGTACGTAAAATTTGTAAACCCTTATTAATATCAAAAGAATATTTATCGTTTCCCATTTATTTATTTAACGTCCTTATGGGCTTTTACAAATATACAGAATATAATTTTTTAAAAATAACATAAGACAGATAGATATAAAGTTAAAAGGTACAAGTACATATAATAGAATTGTGTAAATTTAGATTGCTGGTAAAGATTCAAGTGCATACAATAGATTTGTGTAAATTGCAGTTAAAAAGATTCAAGTACATCATATAGATTTGTATAAAATAAAAAGAGAAGTTAAAGTAGTGAGAAGAAAATGTTTGTAAGTAGTAAGTAGAAGAAGAAATAGATTGCAGTTAAAAATATTCAAGTACATCTTATAGATTCGTGTAAATTAAAAAGAGAAGTTTAAGTAGTTAGAAGAAAATGATTGTTAAGTATTAAGAAGAAGAAGAAATTTATCTCCGATAATAATAATTTCCGTCCGGAACTTCGTTCAAAGCAAGAGCTGATCTAATAACGTTTTTACAATTAGCATGATTTCAAAATGGTTATTAAAAAAAATGAAAACATTGATTTGATGCTTTCTCATATTAAACTTTTTGATGTGTAACATCTTTCCTCTCGCTTTCTTGCGATCTGTGGCAGTGATTTGGTAAAAATAGACGGAAATGCCTAACAGGAAATAAGACGCGCGCAATTTCATTTAACTAATGAGCGCGCGCGATGGAAAAAAATTATCGTTTATAAACAAATCAATGTCCAGCAAGTGCCATCACAGCGAAGACGCACATTTCCAATATTCAACGGTTCTGATTTTGTATATATGCTGCGCGGCTGGTGTCAAACGTGTGGATGTTGTAACTTTGATATATTTTGGCTTATATCTTCGAAACTATCCAATAAATACCCTTAATGATTTACATTCTCAAATTTTATGAAATTTATGTGATTATTTTTAAATACATATTCAAAATTTTCATACAATATGTATGGCGGGACACTACCGCCATCTGTGAAAATAAATAAACACATATAATTGACCAAACACATTTCTAAATAAAATTGCGTATGTACCTAGATATACGGTACCTACCTAGTCCGGCAAAATACAATAATAAATAAAAGAACATACATTTTCTTTACTTGTATTTACTAACTAATAAATATATAGGTATTGTGAGATGTCAAATGTTACATCATATGCGACTACTGTAAGACCTGCTCGTTTTTTTTATGAATATTTAGATTTTTTTATTATTATTTCATTTCATGGAAAATTAAATCTAATAAGTCCATCCATTACATTATCGCATGTGTCATTGATATTAATCATTAATTAAGATATATAATTATTTACTATACTTATAATGTTCAGTATTTGGCTTTTCTTTCTTGCGCATCGAATTTGACATTTTACATCACAACCCCTCCCCCCCCCCCTTCTTCATCGCACCTTGTTCAAAAAGTCAAAATCTATCGTTTGTGTCGGCATACATGTCGAATAATTAAAAATAACCTTTCGTCGAATTGTCGTGCGTCCGCAACAGTTGATGCACATAAGTTTTTCAAATTGGAAGTTCTATGGAGTATTGAATTCGAACATCGCAGTGAAACAGTGGGAGAAGGAACACTTTCTTAGTGGTGAGTTCGACTATTTTCACCTGTGTTCCTTTATCCTCTTTTCACCCCAATATTACCACAGTATACCCAGAACAGTAGTTTATCTCCGGCCTGTCGGCGAGTTATTAGCCTACTCTTGCATTGACGCTAGGGTTGTCACTTTATTTTACTCCGTTTCTTTTAACTCGTAGCCTCTGAGATTCCGACGCATAAGGTAAACACGAAAACCGAAAATTTCTGTAATTAGTATACCTAGTTTCTCTACTTAAATTGCAAGAACGCTGATTAACATCAACGTAGACTTTTGAAAACTCACAGTCTTTGTGATAATCAACACACCTTTTTAGTAAAGCACCACAAACATAAAAAAAGGCATTTTTTCAGGAGGCGCATTTTTTTTCTAAAGCGGCGGCTGCGAGCGCGAATGGCACCGATGGCACGGCCCTTACTGCCGCCGCCTTGTGCCCCCATATTCTATGTCAATGTGTGCGTCACAGTGCGTGCGTACACGGCGCCGAGCACGCACGCACACATTCTAATGGGTAGCGGCCAGTTTGTACGAAGACGTATTACTGTTCTTAGTATACTGTGATATTACACAGTCCACAATTGTTTTTATCACACTTTCCCATCCCCATCCTGTCATTTTTATAATAATTCATCGTAATTCTACTTCCATGATTCACGGTGATTCGCGTCTGCCACAATAAAGAATATTTATATTTTAGTTAAATAGTAATAATACTGTACGGGCAAAAACAATCCACAAATGTGGAGAGCATTTTTTTAGTGAACGAATTGAATTTGTAAATGTAATATAATAATGACCTAATACTTATAGCAGCCATAAAAAATTTTGCACCCTGTAATACCGGCTTTGGTAATAAGAGATTTTGCGTAACCTTAGACGCGCCGTGTGTGACGGGCCCCTTTCATCGCTTCCCGGGGATCCAGATGACAATACCATATATATTAATACATAATAATAATAATTGTACTGCTTAAGCCAACCTAAAATCCTTCCAACGTATTTTTATGCCAAAAAATTCAGCGTTTATAGGCATCGGCACGGTATGATATATCATTATATTTCCCTTCAACAAGTCATCCGAGAGAAGCAGAAAATTTATTTATTTTCTAATATGTAATACCTATACCTATAGTTATACGTCCATATATTTTTCAATTCTAACTCTTGTATGCGGCTATTTAAATAGACAAAAAAAATATTATATGCAATACTGTAAATAACAAATAAAGGCAGTCACTCAACACAGTAAAGCTCCGTAAAATTTCATACTTTGGTCATATAATGAGAGGCGAAGAGTACTCCACCCTTCAGCTCGTCATGAAGGGGAAGATTGAGGGTCGCAGAGGGGTCGGAAGGAGGCGGCATTCCTGGCTTGGAAACATCCGAGAGTGGACCGGGAGAAGAAGCGTGGAAGAGCTGTTCCGCACTGCCCTGGACAGGGAAACCTTCTCCCAGATGATCGCCGACGTCGGGGGGACCCGACAGGGCACATGAAGAAGAAGAAGATGCAATTCTGTATTTAAATACACACTCATAATTTTTTTGAAATTTTTTATGTTTATCAATAATTCCTTTCTCTTATATATCATTGTGCATATTGTATAGATGTCATTAAATATTGAACACATATCTCGGAAGGGTGCCTGCGTTTTGCGCAGGGTCCTACAGAAAAAATGTGCAAAATTTGATTTAGAGCGGTATATGGATATACGGTATAAGGTTGTATAGAGATTAGTTTTATATACAGGGTGTAACTGAACACGCAATACTTAACAGATAGATTCTTGCCTGAATTATGAGTCGAAAACGTTCTATCAACACTGTCCTATTATCAGTTATTATGATATCAACAAAGTCCTGATAAAAAAATTGCATTTTTTTTCAATACTTCTGGCTTTTTTTCTCAAAACCTTGGTCCATTATAACAGTTACTTTTATGTATTGGATTTAAAAAAAGTCAAATGTCAAATATAAATGGAGTCCAACAACATTTCTCTTTTCTATGGTCCAACGTTATAATGACAATTTTGCCATAATTTTATACTAGGACGCGGATGCTGTGGGAGAAGAACTTATTAAGTGCATATGATATTTTTTTCTATCAGCTTTAAACACAGCATGAGTACCTACTTATTTCATGTAATTTCAGTCGAAACATGAGAATTGTGAGATTACCATACCGGAGAAATCGGACATCGCAAATAAAGGTTTTTACTTTGAGAGAGATACGTGAAAATATACAAATCTCCTTATTTAAGTACGACGAACACCGAATATCGACGTATACCTACGTCTCGTTTATTTTATTTTCGTCTATTATGTTTTGGGATAAAGATCTGACATCGCAATATTGCTT